>JAREIK010005956.1:12500-62500 GCA_029783825.1 Sapria himalayana | reverse complement strand
ATTTATCTATCTATCAATCTATCTATTTGTTTGTCTATTTTTCTGTCTATCTATTTATCTAACTTTTTATATATTTGGATATCTATGTTTCTTTATATCTGTCAATCTATATATCAATCTATTTGTCTATCTATCTGTCTATCTATTTATATATCTAACTATCTCGATCTATCTATTTGTCTATTTTTATGTCTATCTATATATTTATAATATATATCTATCTCTCTATTTATCTATCTATTAATCTAGCTATTTATATATATGTCTATCTATCTGTCCATCTATATGTCTATCTATATATGTATTTATATGTCTATCTGTATATCTATCTATCTGCTTGTCTGTCTATCTAACTATTTATTTATTTGTATATCTTTGTAACTATCTATATATCTTTTTATTTAACTATCTATGTATCTATTTATCTTTTGATATATGTATAACTTTCTATTTATCTATCTATCTATTTGTATATCTATTTATCTATCTATCTTTCTATCTATCTATTTATCTATCTCTCTATCAATTTTTTTATATATATGTCTATATATCTATCTATCTATATTTTTATATATCTATCTAACATTCTATCTTTCTTACTTTCTAGCTGCTTGTCTATCTAATATATATATCTATCTATCAGTCTATATATTATCTATCTATATATTTATCTATCTATGTTTATATCTATCTATCTTTCTTTCTATTTCTCTATCTATCTATGTATCTAAATATCTATCTATCTATATAATATATATATATATATATATATATCTATTTATCTATATCTCTATATATGAGTAGATCTATCTGTCTATCGATCTGGCTATCGATCTATTTTTCTAACTATTTATCTTTATGTCTATCTATCTATCTATCTGTTTGTCTATCTATTTATCTATCTATATGTCTATCTAATTGTCAATATATCTATCTATCTATTTATTTTTCTATCTATTTATCTATCTATGTGTCTATCTATGTCTTTATCTATCTATCACTCTATCGGTCTATAAAATTGTCTATCTATTTTTTTATGGATCTATCTTTCTATCTATATATCTTTTTATATGTCTATCTATATATCTAACTGTTTATATATCTATTTATTTGTCTATATACCTATCTATATAACTATCTATCTATATGTCTATCTTTATATCTATATGTATATCTATCAATCAATCAATCTGTCTATCTATCTATCAAACTATGTGTGTGTGTGTGTGTTTGTGTGTGTATATATATCTATATATATTTATCTATATGTGTTTCTATCTTTATATCTATCTAACTATCTTTCTATATATCTATCTATATTTATGTCTATAAATCTATCTATCTTTATGTTTATAAATCAATCTATTTTACTTTCTTTCAATCAATCTGTCTTTATTTATGTGTCTATCTCTCTATCTTTCTATTTATTTATCTATCTATCTATCTATATATTTGTATATCTATCTATTTATCTAACTATCTATTTAATGATCTGTGTAACAATTTGTTTGTCAATTTATTTTTCTATATCTTTTACTCTATATCTCTCTATCTATCTATATGTCTATAAATAAGTATATCTTTTAGTCTATCTATCTGTCTATCTATTTGTCTATTAAATTATCTATCTATCTAATTGTTCCTCAATTTAAAAAAAAAAATATATATCTATCTATCTATGTTTCTATATATCTATCAATCTATCTATCTAACTATCTTACTATCTATCCATATGTCTATCTATCTATTTATCTATTTATTTGTATATATATATATGTGTGTGTGTATCTATCTATCTATCTATTTGTCTATCTATTTGTTTATCTATCTATCTATAACTATCTATTTATCTAAGTATCTGTTTATCAATCTATTTATCAACATGCTTTTCTACCTGCCTATCTATATATTTATCTATCTGTCTTTCTATCTATCTCTCTATCTATCAATCTTTATGTCAATCTATTTGTCTAACAAATGATCTATCTATCTATTTCTATATTTTTCTATATATATATATATATATATATATATATATATATATATATATATATATATATATATATATTTGTCTACTATCTTTCTATTTGTTTTTCTCTCTATCTGTCAATCTATCTATCTTTCTATCTGTCTATCTATTTGTCTATATATCTATCTATCAATCTATCTATCTATTTATTTGTCTTACAATCTATTTATCTATTTATTTATTTATTTATATCTATGTATGTATGTATGTATGTATCTATCTATGTGTCTATCTAAATATTAATATCTATCAATCTATGTGTCTATCTAAATATTATATATCTATCTATCTATCTATATATCTCTATATTTATTTATCTATATATCTATTTATTGATATATATATATCTATCAATCAATTTATCGATCTATTTGTCTATCAATTTGTGTATATATCTATCTATCTATGTATCTAATTATCTATCTATTTTTTTATCTATATGTCTTTCTATTTATCTATCTATCTATCTATTTGTATATCTATCTATGTATCTATTTGTCTGTCTATCTAACTGTCTATCTATATATGTTTATTTATATATCTATCTATATGTGTGTGTGTGTGTGTGTGTGTGTGTATATATATATATCTATCAATCTAAATATCTTTCTATCAATCTATATAATAATCTGTCTATATATATATATATATATATATATGTATATCTATCTTTTTATCTATATGCCTATCTATCTATCTATATATCTATCTAGAAATCTATCTATTTATTAATCTTTCAAACTATATATCTTTATAACTACCTATCTATTTATCTGACTATCTATCTATCTATTTGTGTATATATTTATGTAACTATCTATTTAATGATCTATTTTTCAACAATCAATCAATCTATCTATTTGTCAATTTATGTGTCTATCTATTTGTCTATCTATATGTCAGTCAATCTGTCTATCTAATTTTCTATCTATATATCTAAATATCCATCTATATATCTATCTATTTATCTATCTATGTATCTATCTATCTATTTGTATATCTATCTGTCTATATATTTATCTATTTATATGTAAAACTATCTATCTATTTGTATATCTATCTATTTATTCATCAATCAATTAAAATATATATATATATATATAACTGTTTATCTATCAGTCTAACTATATGACAATCTATCTTTATATCAATATTTCTATCTATTTTTTATCTATTTTTCTATATATCTATCAGTCTATCTTTGTTACTATCTATCAATCTATTTATCTATCTATCTATCTAACTATTATCAATTCATCTGTCTATCGATATGTTTATTAATTTATCTAATTATATGTCTATCTTTGTATTTTCTATCTATCTTTCTGTTTATCTATCTATCTATCTATCTATCTATATTTCTATCTATTTATCTATCTCACTATCAATTTATCTTCTATCTATCTATATATCAATCTATAAATCTTTCTATTTTCTATCTATCTCTCTATCTAGTTATCGATTTATATATATATATATGTCGATCAATCAATCTATCTATCTATTTGTCTATCTATCTATCTATTTGTTTATCTATTTGTAAAAATTCTCTATCTCTCTATCTATATATGTATCTATCTATCTATTTTTTTATCTATATGTTTATCTATTTATCTATCTAATTTAATATCTTTCGATGTATCTTTTTGTTGTCTAACTATCTATTTATTTATCTGTTTATCTATATGTCGATATATATATCTGTGTGTGTGTGTGTGTGTATCTATTTGTCTATCTATCTATCTATATATCATTCTATATATCTATTTATCTTTATAATAATCGATCTAATAATTAGTATATATATATATATATATATTTGCCTATTTATCTATCTGATTATCAATCTATTTGTCAATCTATTTGTCAATCTATCTATTTATCTCTCTATCTATCTATCTGCATATCTATCTATTTGTCTATCTATCTGTCTATCTATCTATCTATCTATCTGTATGTCAATCAATCAATCTATCTATCTTTTATCTATCTGTCTATATTTATACCTATCCATCTGTGTATTTATCTGCATATCTATCTGTCAATCTCTCTGTCTATATCTCTGTCTATCTCTCTATCTATCGATCTATCTATATATCTATCTATCTATCTAATTGTCTATTTATCTTTCCTTCTAATTATCTATATACCTATCTATCTATCGATCTATATATCTAGTTGTCTATCTATCTATCGATCTATCTGTCTGTCTGTAAATCTATCTATCTATCCATGTGTCTGTCTATCTATCTTTCTATCTATTTTTCTATCTATATGTCTATCAATCTATCTATCTATATTTTTATCTATCTAGAGGTTGTGACCAAGCCGAGCAAGCCTGGTCTTGCACGAGGCACGGAAGGATTCGCTCGTGCATGGGGTGGCACGGCATGGGAATTTCTCGTGCCCATGCCTATGTCGTGCCTCTCTACGATACCAACCATGCCATGCCATGCCGAGGCCAACTGACCTTATGCCGTGCCTCACTCGACACTGTGCCGTGGCCCATTGGTATGGTACCTTGGCCCAAGCCGAGAAACTACCTCTACGGCAAAAGCTGAGCCCGATGAGCGAGGCTCACTCAGCCCCAAAAGTGAAGAAGAATCACGGCGACACAGTGGCGTGCCACCGAAAAACTATTTTTTTTAATTTAGGGTTTTGACCCGACCACGCCAAACCCTAGAGATTCATGCCGCAGGCATGAGCAGAGCTAACATCCATAGAATCGTGTCGTGCCTAGAATGGCACGGCCTATTTGACACCTCTATATCTATATATCTTTCTACCTATATGTCTATATATCAGTATATATGTATATCTATCTATTTATCTATTCATATATATATATATATATATATATATATATATATATATATATATATATATATATATATATATATTTATTTATTTATTTATTTATTTATATTTATATTTATATTTATATTTATATTTATATTTATATTTATATTTATATTTATAATTATAATTATAATTATAATTATAATTATAATTATATTTATATCTATTAATCTAACTATATGTCAAACTATTTTTATATCTATCTTTCAACCTATCTTTCTATTTTTTTATCTATCTATTGTGATATCTTTGTTACTATCTTTCTATCTGACTATCTATCGATCTATTTGCCTAACTATTTGACTATTTATCTATCTACAAATATATATATATATATATATATATATATATATATATATATATATATATATATATTAAAATAATAATATGTCTATATATCTATCTTTCTATCTATTTGACTATCTATCTATCAATCTATTTTTCTATCTATCTATTTGTTTATTTATCGATATATCTATCTATCTATTTGTATATCTAATCTATCTATCTATTTATTAGTTTGTCTATCTGTCTAACTAACTATCTATCTATATCAATCTATATGTCTATATATGTGTGTGTGTGTGTGTGTGTGTTTCTATCTTTTTATCTATCTATCTTTCTATATATGTGTCTATGTATCTATTTATATATCTTTCGATCTTACTTTATTTCTATATATATGTCAATCTATTTCTCTATTTATGTGTCTATATATTTATCTATCTAGCGATCTTTGTATCTATCTATCTGATTATATATCTTTCTATATATCTGTCTATTATTTGTCTATCTATCTATCTATATCTTTGTATCTATTTGTCTATCTATATATCTATCTATCTATCATACTATCTATTTGTTTGTCTATCTATTTATCTATCTATTTTTCTATTTGTATATCTATATATCTATCTATATATTGATATATCTATTCAATGATTTGTATATCAATTTGTTTGTCCATCGATCTATATATATCTCTAACTATATGTCAATATATCTATCTATATGTCTATTGATCTATCTATTTATCTATTTATCTATCTATCTATTTTCTATTAAACAATCTATCTATCTACTTGTTCATCAATTTATGTGTATATATATATATATATATCTATTTTTCTATTAATGTTCCTATATTTTTATAAATATATCTATCGATCTATATATCTATTTGTCTATCTATCTATCTTTCTATTTATCTATCTATCTATCTTTATATCTATCTTTCTATCTATATGTCTATCTTTCTATATTTATCTATTTAAATTTATATATATCTATGTATCTATCTATTTCTCTATTTGTCACTTTATATAATTGTCTATCTATCTATCTATATATTTGTATATCTATCTATCTATATATTTATGTAACTATCAATTTATCGATCTATATATCAATATGTTTATCTATATATATATATATATATATATATATATATATGTCATAATATATGTCAATTTATCTATCTCTCTATCGATATGTGTATCTATCAATATTATCTTTTTATATATTTGTGTATTAAATGATCTATTTATGTAACTGTTTGTCTATTTTTTATGTATCAAAATATATATATTCTAAAACATGTCTATCTATATTTATCTCTATCTGTCAATCTTTCTTTCAATATGTCTATCTATTTGTCTATCTATCTATCAATCTATCTATCTCGCTATCTATATATCTCTATATCTATTTATCTATTTATTTGTGTATATATTTATGTATGAATCTTTCTATAAATCGATATATTTGTCTATCTATATGTCTATATATTTGTCTATCTATCTATCTATTTATCTATATATCTCTCTATTTATCTATTTATCTATCTATTGACACACACACACACACACAAATATATATATATATATATATATCCTCTATCAATCTATTCATCTATCTATTTGTCTCTATTTGTGTATTTATCAATTTATCTATCTATCTATCTATCTATTTTTCTATCTATATGTCTATCTAACTATCTATTTGTATATCTATTTATCTATTAATCTATCAATCTATATAATATGTATATCTTTATATCTATCTATCTATGTATCTATCTATGTATCTATTTATCTAAATATCTATCTATCTATATAATTATCTATCTATTTATCTATATATATATATATATATATATATATATATATATATATATATATATATATATATTTGTATATCTATCAATCTATTTACCAATATGTCTATTTATGTGTGAATATATCTATCTATCTATTTATAAATCTATCTATCAGTCTTACTAACTATTTATCTCTAGATCTATATATCTATCAGTCTATTAGTCTATCTAACTAACTATCTATCTGTCTATATATATATATATATATATATATATATATATATATATATATCTATCTATCTATCTATCTATATGTCTATCTATTTATCTCTCTATTTATCTATCTATTTGTCTATCTTTCTGCCTAATTGTCTATTCACGTGTCTATCTATGTGACTATCTATCTATCAGTCTATCTTTGTATCTAATTATCTATTTATATATCTATTTATTTATCTTTGTATCATTCTATCTATTTATCTAACTATCTATCTATATATCTATATATCTATCTATCTATCTATATGTCTATCTATCTATATGTATATATATATATATATATATATATATATATATATATATATATATATATATATAATTATCTATCTCTATAACTATATGTCTATCTATCTTTATATTAATCTTTCTATCTACCGTTCTATCTATCAGTCTAACTATCAGTCAATCTTTATTACTATCTATCAATCTATTTATCTATCTATATATCTAACTATTTATATATTGATCTATCTATCAATATGTCTATCTATCTGTCTAATTATATGTCTATCTATTTAATTGTCTATCTTTATATCTATCTATCTATCTATTTGTCTATCTATTTGTCAATCTATCTATATATCTTTCTAACTAGCTATGTATCTTCTATCTATTTTTTTATATGTCTATCTACCTATATATCTAATTGTATATCTATTTATCTAACTATCTATATATCTTTCTATCTATATGACTATTTATCTTTTTAACTATCTATTTATATGTCTATATATATATATATATATGTGTGTGTGTGTGTGTGTGTGTTTGTTTGTTTCTATCTATCTATCATTCTATTTAACTATTTATCTATCTATCTATCAATCTAATAATATGTCTATCTATCTATCTATCCATCTATCTGTCTATATTTATTTTTATCTATCTATCTAATTATTTGTCTATCTATTTATCTGCTCTTTGTCTATCTATCTGTCAATATTTCTATCTAACTATCTATCTATCTATTTATTTGTCTATATATCTATCTATCTGTCATTCTATTTATCTATCTATCTATCTATCTATAGATCTATCTGTCTGTCTATCTATATATCTTTCTATCTATATGTCTATCTATATGTTTATCTATCTATCAATCTATCTATGTTTCTATCTACCTATATGTCTATATTTCTATCTATATGTATATCTATCTATCTATCTATTCAACTATCTATCTATTAATATATATATATATATATATATATATATATATATATATATATATATATATATATATATATATATTTATATTTATATCAATCAATCTTTTAATATATATATATATATATATATTTATTTATTTATATATTTATATTTATATATATTAATCTAACTTTATGTTTAACTATTTTTATATCTATATGTCTATCTTAATGCCTATCTATTGGTCTATCTTTTTACTATCTTTTATCTATCTATCTAACAAACTATCTAACTATTTATTTAATTATTTGTCTATTAATCTACCTTTTAAAATGCCTATATATCAATCTAATTATAGGTCTATCTATCTTTTAATCCATATATTTGTCTATCTATTTGTCAATCTATCTATTTATCTATCTAACTAACTATATATCTATCTATCTATCTACCTATCTATTAATTTGTCTAAATATGTGTTTATTTATCTATCTATCTATTTATCTATCTGTCTATCGATCTCCTTATATTTCAATCTTTATATCTATCGATCTACTTATCTATATATGTGTCTATCTATATTTCTATCTATTTGTCTATCTATCTATCTTTCAATATATTTGTCTATGTATCTTTCAATCTATCTATTGATATATTTATCTATCTATATATTTGTTTATCTTACTATATATATATATATCTGTTTATTTCTCTATCTATATGTATATCTAGCTATCTGTCTATCGATCTATTT
Organism: Sapria himalayana; assembly: GCA_029783825.1. NCBI lineage: Eukaryota > Viridiplantae > Streptophyta > Magnoliopsida > Malpighiales > Rafflesiaceae > Sapria > Sapria himalayana. The sequence goes on along the minus strand of JAREIK010005956.1, from coordinate 53,332 downwards.
GTTTATCTTTTTGTCTAACGATATGTCTATCTATCTATCTTTCTAAATGTCTCTCTATCTATGTATATATATATATATATATATATATATATATATATATATATATATATATATATATATCTCTCTCTCTCTCTCTCCCTCCCTCTCCCCTCCTGCCCTTTCATCTTTTCTGTAGCTATATCTCGTGATCGCCCCTAGATGATCCAAATTTTCATTATATATTTTATCTTCTTATGAAATATAAGTTTAAGGTTATAGGTCTTTCTATATGACTATCATGATAGAGAGTAGTGACAGAAGTGAGTAAATATCGTATCTTCTCAAAAAGATATCTATTTTAAAATATTTCACAAGTATCTATTATGATAGTTTTGAACTCATTTTATGTATTTGAACTCAAAAGAACTGTCACCTATATATTTTTTGTTGACAAGAATACATATAAAAAATATATAAAAATTAATAATAGATCATTTTTTATATTTAGGTTTAACTCGAATCTTAATATTTGGTCAGCAATAAGTCTTAGAGTTCACAAAATAAAATATGTTATGAAGAATTAAAGAAATAATCAAATATATTAACTATATAAATAATATCTAATTAGATGATAATTAGATGATTAATTTTTTATACGCTTCATTTATATATAAAAGTCCAATAAAAAAGCTTATATCAAAAAAAAATTAATATATGACTTAATAGGGATATCTATTAGAGAACAACTTAGAAGATCAATATTTATAAGAATATTAATTGCATACTTCCAATGTGACAATATAAATTTTCTCTTAGAATATGCTATTTTTGTATAAGAAAATATTTGAGTTTTTAAAAATCTATTATTTGAAATCACAATTGAATGTATTTCTTAAGTTGAATAATTTCTAACTCATTTTTTTGTATAATAAGATTGTTGTCCATGTAAATATTTAATATGATAAACTTTTCATTCAAATTTTTCAATAAAAAAGATAATTATCTAGGAAAACTTAGCAAATCAAGCTCTTAGTGATTATTGTAGGCCATAAAAAAAATATTTGAGTTTTTAAAGATATCTTATTTAAAATAATAATTGAATGTATTTCTTAAGTTGAAAGATTTCTAACTCATTTTATTTCGTAACAATTAATATTATAAACTTCTCATTTGAACTTTACAATAACAAAAGATAATTACATATGAAAAATTAGAAAGCCAAACTCTTAGTGATTGTTATAGACCATACTATACTTTTTTTAACATGTGAATTGATATTAACTATGTTGCATGAAACTTGGGTAGCAGCAGCAGGACTGGAAGCAGGGGCAGTAGTGGAAGAGGCGGCAGCAGCAACTATGGTGGAAGCGGCAACAGTGGTAGCTACAGCATGTAGTGGTAGCAACGGCATCGGGGGCAGTGGCAACAATCACTGCACTAGCTAGCAGTGGCAGTAGCCAGTGGTGGCAGCAATAGCAGCAGAGGTGGAGGTAGTGGTGGCAGTAAAAGTAGCGATGGCAGCGACAAAAGCAGCAGTAATATTGGCAGCGACACCGACAATGGTAGTAGCGGCAGGAGCAATAGTGGGAGCAGCAGCAACATCACCAAATCAGGTATATACCTACGAATAAAGTCAGTATATATGTACATATAATACTACAATATTTTAGGTACATATATACTAAGTATATTTGTACTCAGTTTATATGTACACATAATACTGTTATTTTTATGTACATATACTCAGTTTATGTACACATAATACTCAGTTTATATGTACACATAATACTGTAGTAATATATGTACGAGTGAAATACTAGTATATGTTGACATATATACGGTAGGATTATATATGTATCAAAACATTATTTTGTTTTAATTTGACTGAGAGGTTTAAATTTCTTACAGATATAATACCGCATTGTTCCTCATACAAAGTTTCTATAAGTGATGGAATTTTTCACTAGACATTAAGTGTCGTGACTTGGACAGCTTTGTCATAGTAGAATAATAATGATCAGAGGAGTATAGAGAGAGAAAACAACCTCAATGAATATATATATATATATATATATATATAATACTTTATTCACTTTCGATAGATACTATGATAAATAAGATGTAATAAAATTTTGTTATTTTTTTGTTTAAATTATATAAAATATTGAATTAGAATAAGATATTAAATAATTTTATTTTTTGTTTATTATAAAGTATTTATAATTTAAATTTTTATTCATTTTGATATAAAAATATTAAATTATTTAATCAAAAAATTTTAAAATAAATTAAATTTCGAAAATAGTTTTGAAATTAAAATAACTAGTGAAAATCCCTTGGTAAATTAGCAAGGCAAAAATCTTTTATTAATTTAGCTAGGGAATTTTCCCTAGCTATTTTAGCTAAAGAAATCTTAAATTTAGCAATGGATTTTCCGTCGCTAAATTAATTTAGCTAGGGACAAAATCCATCGCTAAAATTTAGCGACCAGCACTTTAGCTTTGTAATTTTTCATCACTGAATTTTTGGCTAGGGATACTTTCCCTCACTAAATTTTAGCAAGGAGCACTTTAGAGAGGGAATTGATCCATCGATAATCCCTTGCTAAATCCTATTTAGTGACGGAAAATGCCCATTTAGCTAGGGAATTGTCCCTAGCTAAATGTGATTTTTTTTGTAGTATCTACCTTTTGTTAATCTATCTATCAATATATAAATATATAAATAAATAAATAAATATATATATATATATATATATATATATATATATATATATATATATAGATATATATGTATGTATGTATGTATGTATATGTATGTATCTATCTAACTATCTATTCATCTGTATATATATATATATATATATATTAATTTTTTATCTATCTATCAGTATAAATATATGTATATCTATCTTTATAGTTATCTTTCTATATATCTGACAATCTATTTGTTTATCTATTGGGTTATCTTTGTTATTATCATTATATCTGTCTATCTATATATCTATCTGTCTGTATAACTATTTGTCTATTTATCTATCGATCAATATGTCTATATATCAATCTTACTATAAGTCTATCTATCTTTCTATATATATATCTATTTATTTCTCTATCTATTTATCTTTATGGATATCTTTCTATGTATCTATCTATCTATCTATCTGCCAAATTATTTGTCTATCTACCTATCTTTCAATATTTATATCTAAGTGTCTATCTATCTATCTATCTGTCTGTCTATTTGCATATGTATGTATCAATCTTTCTATTTTGTCTCTAAATATCTATCTGTCTGTCCATATATCTCTCTATCTTTTATTCTATATATTTGTCTATCTATATATCTATTTAACTTTCTATCTATTGATTTATTTATCTATCTATTTGTCTATCTTCCAATCAATCTATCTTTCTTTTATCTATCTATTACTTTATCTATCTATCTATCTATCTATCTATTTGTGTATTTATTTGTCCATCTTTCTTTCTGACTATTTGTCTATCTATATATATGTCTATCTTTGTATCTATCTATATATCTATCTATTTTATAATCTTTCTATCTAACTCTCTATCAATCAATCAATCTATTTGTTTATTTATCTATTTATCTGTGTCTGATATCTATTTTTCTATCTATCTATTTGTCTATGTGTCTATCTATCTATTTATATATCTATCTACCTAGCTATCTATTAATTTATCTATCAATTTGTCTATTAATCTGAATATAAATTTGTCTATTAATCTTTTTATCAATATATCTATCAAACTCTGTATCAATATATCTATCTATCTATTTTTCTATCTATCTATCTATATATCTATATATCTATATATCTATATATCAATCTATCTGTCTATGTATCTATCTATCTATCTATTTGTGTATCTATTTGTCAATCAATCAATCAATCAATCTATTTGTATATCTAGTTGTCTATATATCTGTAAATCTATTTTCAATCTATCAATCTATCTCTTTTCGATAGATCCATTTTTCTATATATCTACCTATCTATTTTCAATCTATCTAACAATCTCTCTATTTATGTGTATATTTATCTTTATATCTATCAATCATTATATCTACCTATATATCTATCTACATATCTATCAGTCTATCTATCTATATATATGTCTATCTATGACATTATCTATATGTCTATCTATCTATGTATCATTTTATATATCTAATTTCTATATATCGATCAATCTATATGTCTATCTATTTATCTATCTATTTATATATCTATTTGTCTATCTATTTATATATCTATTTGTCTATCTATTTATATATCTATTTGTCTATCCATTTGTCTATCAATCAATCTATATATCTATCTATATATTTGTATATCTATCTATATATCTATCTATCTATTTATCTTTCTAACATTCTGTCTATCAATCTATTTATCAAATTGGTTATCTATATGGTTATCTATATCTCTAACTATATGTCTATCTCTTAATATATCTATCTGTCTATCTATCTATTTATCTATCTGTGTGTATATTTTTGTGTCTATCAATCTACCTATTTATCTATCTTTCTATCTATCTGTCTTTCTATCTGTCTATCTAACTACCTATCTATGTGTCTCTCTATATCAATCAATCTATCTAACTATATATATGTCTATCTATCTATATATCTATCTATCTATATGTCTATCTATCTGTCTTTCTATATGTTTATATATTTATCTATCTATTTATCTATCTATCTATGTATCTATCCTTCCATCTATATGTATGTTTTTATAACTATCTATCAATTTATAAATCATTCTATAGATATATATATACCTTTCTATCTATGTAATTATCTACATATCTTTCTATCTATCTATCTATCTATCTATATATCTTTCTATCTCTCTTTTTATTTATCCATCTATATGTATATTGATATATATATATATATATATATATATATATATATATATTTATCTATCTATATATCTAACTATCTATCTATTTTTTGTATATCTGTATATCTACCTATCTATGAATCTATTTGTCTATCAATCTATCTATATATATGTTTATTTATCTATCTATATATCTATCTAATAATCTGTATATCTATTTATTTATATATATAATTGTATATATATCTTTCTATCTATCTATCTATATACTTATCTATGTATCTATCTATCTAACTATTTATATATCTATAAATCTATCAATCTATCAATGTTTCTCTCAATCTTTCTATCAATTTGTTTATCAAACTATATATCAACCTATCTATTAATTTTTCTATCAACATATCTGTCTATCTATCTATAACTTTATCTATAAATATATTTATATATTTCTTTATCGAACTATCATTCAATCTGTATATTAATTTATCTATCAAATTGTGAATCAATCTATCTAACAATATATCTATCTATCTAACAATCTATCTATCTATCGATCTATCTATCTATCTATCTATCTATGTGTCTATCGATCTATCTATCTATCTTATTATTTATCTATCTATTTATTTGTCTATCTGCCAATCTATTTTATATGTCTAACTATATATCTATCTATTTGTCTATCTGTATATATGTCTTTATATCTTTCTATCAATCTATATATCTATCTATTTATCTATCTTTTTTTCAATCTTCTATTTACCACATGTCTATCTATCTTTATGTGCATCTACCCATCTATCTATCTCGCAATCTATATATCTTTTTATCTATCTATATGACTATCTATCAATTTTTCTATCTATATATTTGTCTTTCTCTTTATATGTCTATATGTTTATTTCTCTATCTATTTATCTTTTTATATGTTTATCTTTCAATTTGTTTATTTATCTATCTTTTTGTTTATCAAACTTTCTATCTATCTTTCTATCTATATATCTGCCTATATATTTATCTTTCTATCTATCTATCTATCTATCTATATGTCTATTTGTTTATCTATGTATCTATGTATCTGTCAATTTGTCAATCTATCTATATGTCTTTGAATTAATTAGATATGTATATAACTTTCTATCAATCTATTTATTTCACTATCTACCTTTCTATGTATTTGTATATCTATCTATCTATCTATATCTCTATATGTCTATTTGTTTATCTATTTTTCTATCTACCTATTTATCTATTTATCTATCTATATTTCTTTCTTTCTATCTATCTGACTATATATATATATATATATATATATATATATATAATTATCTCTTTATCTTTCTATCTCTCTATCTATCTATCTATTTGACTATTTGTCTATCAGACTATCTTTGTATCTTTGTACCTATCTATCTACCTATCTTACTATGTGTCTTTGTGTTTATGTGCTTTAGTGTCTATCTATTTATCTATCTATATATCTATATATTTGCCTATGTATATCTATATATTTGTAAATCTATCTATATATTTGTCTATTTATCTATATATTTGTATATCTATCTATATATTTATCTATATCTGTATTTATATATATATATTTGTATATATGTGTCTTTGTATCTATCTATATATTTGTATAACTGTCTATCTATGTGTTTATCTTTCTATTTATCTGTGTCTATCTGACTATCTATCTATCTATTTATCTATCAATTTATCTACCTATGTGTCTGTCCATCTATTTATCTATATGCTTGTTTGTCTATATATCTATATATCTATCTATAAATCTTTATACTTTCTATATATCTTTTATCACTATCTATTTATTAGTCTATCTATCTGTGTATCTATATCTCTTTATGTTTATATCTCTATTTGTTAATCTATCTACAATTGTACAGGTCTCTTTGTCTACGTGTCTATCTAATTGTTTGTCTAACTTTATATTTATCTATATGTATATCTATTTATCTGTCTATCTCTCTATCAATCTTTTTATCTGTCTAACAATCAATCAATCAATCTTTCTATTTGTTTATTTGTTTATCTCTATATGTGCCTATCTTTCTATTTAATATTTTATTTATCTATCTTATTATCTATCTATTTGTGTATTTGTCTATGTGTCTATCTTTTATCTATCTATCTATCTAAATATTTTGCTATCTATCTCTCTATATATCTATCTATCTATCAAACTGTATATCTATCTAATTTTTGATCTCTATATCTATCTATCTCTTTATTTATCTATCTATATGTTTATCCATCAATCTATCTATCTATATATCTTTCTGTCTAACTATCAATAAATTTGTATATCTGTCTCTCTCTCTCTCTCTCTCTCTCTATCTATCTTTATGCCTATCGATCTATTTGTCTATTTGTCTTTCTATCTACTTGTCTATATGTTTATGTATCTATCTTTCTAATTATCTATGTTTCTATCTATTAGTTTATCTGTATATCTATCTATATGTTTATATGTCTATTTACCAATATATTGATCTATCTATCTAATTATCTATCTATTTAATTATCTATATAATATCTATCTATCTATCTGTCTATCCATCTATCTATCTACCTATCTTCCTATTTTTCTATCTACATATCTATCTAAATGTCTATCTATCTATTTGTCTGTCTTTTTATCTTTCTATTTATTTACCTATTTTACTATATTTCTATCTATCTATGTATATATTTATCTATCTGTCTATTAATATGTCTATCTATATATTTTTCTATCAGTATATCTATCTATTTGTCTATTTGTCTATCTGTATAATTGACTTTCTATCTATTTGTGTATATTTCTATCTTTCTATCTATCTATCATCTTTCAATCTATCGATCTATTTGTCTATATATCTATCTATCTATCTATTTGTCAATCAATCAATCAATCAATATATCTATCAATCTGTCTGTATGTCTGTCTGTCTATCTCTCTATCTGCTTATCTATCTATATATATGTATCTCTATCTATCTATCAATCTATCAGACTATCTGTCTATCTATCTATGTGTCTATCTGTCTATGTGTCTTTCTAATAATCTTTATATCTATCTATTTGTTATATGTTTATTTATCTATCTGTCTATCTATCTAAGTGTCTTTATATATATATATATATATATTTGTTTATATATTTATCTATCTTTTTATATATTTGTCTATATGTCTATCTATCTATCTATCTATCTATCTATCTGTCTATGTATCTATCTATCTATATATCTATCTATATTTTTATGTTTATATATCTATATGTCTAACTTTTTATCTATATATCATTATATATATATATATATATATATATATATATATATATATATGCAAACATCTACATGTCTATTTCTCTATCTATCTATCTAACTATTTATCTATCAATTTATCAACCAAGCTTTCTGTCTAACTATCTAACCATCTATCTGTCATGTCTAGTGAAAAATCCCTTCACTTATACAAGCTTCATATGGGGAACAATGCGGTACTATATCTGTAAGAAATTTAAACTACTCAATCAAATCAAAATAAATAAGAAAAAGCTATGTTTTGATAAATATATATTACTATAGTAAATATGTACATATATACTAGCATTTCACTCGTACATATAATAATGCAGTATATGTACATATAAACTATAGTATTATGTGTACATTTATACTGAGTACAACATAAAATACTGTAGTATTATATGCATGTATATATTGACTATATACATATGTTTATACCACATTTGTTGCTTTTGTTGCTGATGCCATTGCCGATGCCGCTCATGCCGCTACTCCTGCTGCCACTGCCGCCACTGTTGCCGCTGCAGCCACTGACGCCACTACTACCGCTACCGCCACCACTATCCTGGGTATGAGAGTCTTGTGCACTTTTACTTTTTAGATCAATCAAAATGAATTACCACCGCAAAAATAAATGAATGAGAGTCTCAATTCAGCATACACATTGTAAAAAGATAAGTCACACTTGAGATAGTTATTGAATATTATTTCTATAAAGGATATCAAGAGTTTTATATGGTATTGAGAAAGACATATCAATTATCAAAATTATTCAAAAGTACTCACAAAATTTATCCGTTATGATACTAATACTTAGTAGAGATGAATATACAAAAATTCATTTCTAAGATAATAGTTGATTCTTTTTTTCTTTTAGGTATTATCAGTTTTTTACTTGTTCTCTTATTACATACTCATGAATTATTAGCATATTAACAAACATTCACATTATAAGTAATTATATCTTATTCATTATATTCTTTTCTTATTCTAAAAAAATTATTATCCCCAATATAAATTATTCAGTATCTATTAAATATAATAGTTTATAACTTGCATATTTATTACATTTCTATTTTATATTTATTCTTGATTGTTCTATTGATTTACTCTCTTTGAGTTGTTTTTCCTAATTTACATGATCATGAGATTTTAATAAAGATTTTGTTTTTTATTGAGTATAAATTATAGTATATTTTTTCCTCGGGTATAATGTCTAAGTCTTTTGGATTTATTACTTGTGTATTCTCAATTTTATCACCTATCATTAATCAAGTTGAGAATACTTTCCCTTGTTCTAAAAGTATCTTTTTTCTAGAATGGAGGCATATCAGGTAATAAATCTTACAGGAGCTTTCTATCATATACGTTAATAAGATTTGAGTAGGAACTTATTCGATCTGATACTCTAAGATGTATAGGGACTAAGTAGAAATGTAAATAAAGAAAAATTCAAGTAACTAATTACTATTATTACTAAATAGTTGAAATACGTAAATATATCTATTTTATGATCTATTATAAATTTTTTTATTTTTAAAATTTTTCATAAAATGATAAAAACTCAATTCAATAAAATTATTAAAAAATTAAAAAATAACAATATATTAGAATATATATCATACAAATTCAATATTTATTATATGGATCATGAAATTATATATCAATCATAAAGTATAGGCTTACACATTAAAGGTGATGCATTTTATGATAATTATTATGTAATTATGAATGAAATATGCACTTGATATTATTGTAGGTTCTATTTTTTTGGGTTGTATTACAAGAGATACTCCTATTCATACATATATTGATTTTCCTTCTAATGTGATCCATCCCATTGACTTTACTGCTTATAAGCAAATCATGAAAAAAATTAATTATCTGACTATGATATCGACAGATATAGCAAATATAGTCATTATAATTAATTATTTTCTATATTCTTCTCATCATGTACACCTTAACGCAGTTAATTGCTTATTGAGTTATATAAAAAAAATCTCTAAGACTGAATATCTCATTCAAGAATCATGGACACTTGAAGAAGATTGAATATTTATAATCAAGGTGGACACTAGTATGTACCAAGAAAAGTCTGTAATATTATTTTATATTTTTCATTAAGAAATATTATCTTCTGAAAAAATAAATAATAAAGAATTATTTTGAGATCTAATACAAAAATAAATTTCAGAATAATAGTAATAGTTACTTATGACATACTTTGAATGTATTATTTATTAAAAAAATCGAGTATTTATTTTTCTCTTACGATAAATTACTATATCAATAAGACAACAAAACATATAGCCTTCAATATGTTATTTCACGAGTAGATGAGATACATAGAGAAACAATTTCTTCCTAAAAAAAATTAGGACATGACCATTAATATAATATACATTTAGAAATTAGAATAATCAACATACATCTTCGCAAAATTTTGGGAGAGGCTTCAATTTATATTTCTTTCCTCCAAGTTTAATATTATGGACTTTTATACGCCACTTGATGGAGATATTATAGTTTATATTATTTTTTTATTTTATATGTTTGATGGGAGCAACCTATCTAGCAATTGTTCTAAGCATTTTTTGATTACGTAAAATTTTTATTCATTGAATAATATTGAATTATTATTATTTATTTTCATATAATTCTAAAAGTATGTATTAGCAAATGAGTGAATAATTCAAAAGTATAAAATAAAAGAATGAGTTATAAAAATTATAATATATGAAGATCATGAATGATTGGTTGCTGCACCACTATATAGGAATTCTTAATATCTCTCTTCAACAAATATAACAATGAGAGGAACCTTTGGAAGATTTAATAGTCGATCAATCTCCATCAAATATACGTAATACTCAAGACTTTCTCTAGAGAAATAACTCATAATAACTATCTATGCTATGACAAATTTATTTAAAGTATGTACATTTAGAGATTAAAAATGGATCAGGAGGCCAAAAGCAGGGCCAAAACCAAGCTTGAAAGAGACATCAGCTAGTGCGGACTAATTTTGGCTCAAGTGTAATATTAGAAAAAACTCTTCTACTTTCAACTTCTTTATCAATGTCTTCAAAATATTCATACAAATCTTTATTTCTCATTTTCAATTATTCTTTTTGATTTTTTTCCAATTCATATAATCTTCCATCTCTTGTTTAACAAGAACCAGGTATTTCATACATTATTTAGCATTTCTATATCTACCAACAAGATGTTGTTTGTGTTTATAAATACCTTCATTGGTTATATTATCACAAAATATACAAATAATTGAATTAAAATCTTGTTTTTTATGTAAGCGAGCATATTTCCATCTCGGGTCTTTTCTTTCACTTCCACAAGTTGCGGTAGATAAAACTTTGAATTTTATTTTCATTGCCATTAGAATCCTTTCTTTCATATTCCAACACAAATCAACTACAACACAATATTTAATAATAAGTGAAATATACAAATTGAGACATATATTATAAAATAATAAAAAAAAATTAAATATATCATGAGAATCATTAAACATTTATAAAATCTATATCATGATCCAAGATCATAAATAAAGTAAAGAAAAAATTTAAAAGTAAAAAAAAAATAAATACCAATGGAAGTGAGACTTTTTTTGTTCCAATTTTTTCTTGGCTGATTTTTTATTGATTTTAGGCCTCTTTTGCTCTTGTATAGTGTTTTTCAGTATAGATATTTTTTTGTGGCTTGAAATTGAACAAAATAAAAGGGAACTAGAACACCAAAATGCCAAATTCTAAGATTTTTCTAATTTAAATGTGGATTTGAGGGTTTTGCAGATTAAATGACATTGTTTTGGCTTTTACTAGGCCAAAGAAACATCATTATAGAAGCCCAAATCATTTTTTTAATCACATCCCCCAGCATGCCAAAATGACGTTTTAGAATTTTATAGTTCAAAATGACATCGTTTTATATCCCAAAAATGACGTCGTTTTGGCCTAGGTTGCAACAAACAAGAACCTTCATTCCTAAAACTCCCAACGCCGATGACGGACCTAAAAAAATAAAGAGGAAGAACCAAAAAAAAAAGAGAATTTGTGGATGATGACCTACTTGCATGAAGGCATTCCTTTGGAGAACTTCGCACCTCTGGAAAGGCACTAACCTTTTATGCAATTTGTGCATCTATGTGAAGGAGTCTCGTCTTGCCCAAGGCGAGGCACCATGTATGCATGTCTCTTATGCCTGTACCTAGACATGCCTTTCACAACCATGATATAGAGTCTACACTAGAAAAAAAACATATGTAGTATGCTCAAAATAAAAAAAAATCATTCAAAAAATTAAATGATCATACATTCAAACCCTTGAATTTTGATCATGCGAACACTCTCTGAAAAAAAATAAAAAATTATACCTAACACCCTATGTAACAGATATTATTATATTCATGTTTTATTTATTCTTTTATTTGTTATAACTTCTCTTGATTATAATTAGATACTCAAATCTCTTTTAAAAATTTTATCTCATTTATAATAGTGGTGAGTCATGATGAAGAAAATAGATGTCCTCCATTCTAATAGAAATTAGGAACTAATACGATACCATTAAAAGAATATGTTTTTAATAGAAGGTGGATGTTCAATGTAAAAATAAATTCAAATAAAAATATAAATCATTTAAAAGTGAGACTTATTATTTAGAGATTCACTTAGATATTTAGAATGATTTACGATAATATATTTTCTAGATTTCGAGCATCACAACTAGATAATATTTTCAGATTATAGATGATATTATATTGCTTGAATTAATCACCGAGAGCTTGATTTATTTATATTTTTACAATTAATCATCTTATTTAATATATACATATATGCTATGCATTTTCTTTCTTTTTTCAAAGAAACTTTGATAACAAGATAACTTTGCATATTGTGCACATAAAAATTATTATGATTACAAAAAAATCATAATAATTTTTATACTACTAATATTTTTTCTTTATTATGATAATATTTTTTCATAGTTACAGATAAAAGACATTGAAAAAACTCAAATGCTTTCTAAAAAAAGGATAGACAACTCTAAAAAAAATTATTATCACTGATGAGATATACTACTAATATTTTTATAAAAATTGATTTTTTTTATTGTATTCTAGCAAATACTCTGATTGATCTAAGTACCAATTTCTTGTCCAAAACAACTTTTATGATGATCTCTATTTTTTGGGGGAATGATAAAGAAGACTAGTTACCTAACTATCATCAAACTATATATAACTCGTGCAAATATTTTAATTAGTAATTTTTTAGATTTTTCTTAATAAAATTACTTTGATATAGCTTTTCGCAAACTAAGATAAAGAAAAAGTCTCTGTAGTATCAAATATTTTTTTACGATCACAAGGACTTACAATCAAGTAGTCAAATTCAAGTTGGAAACTAGCTTATACTAAGAAGAAATTTAATATAAATTTTTATATTTTTTTTAATATAATATAATTAAATTTTTTTATGAATCATTATTTCATAAACACTTACAGTTAACTGAACATTCAGATTTGAATTGGACACCAATATGTATCAAGAGAATTTATGATGAGATTAAATATTGTTCATGAGATTAATCATATCTCTTAAAAAATAATAAATAGATTATTATTTCGTAAGAATAATCTCAAGGAGATCGAGCATCCACTTATTTTTCTTAATACTATTTATTATGATAGTTATGCAATGAAATCTAGTGTCTAATTCAATATTTTATGAGTAAATAAAAGATATTATGACATTATTTCTTTCTCAAGAAAAATAATCAAGAATTCACCATTGCTACAACATATATTCAGATGGCATGGCAGCTAATAAATATTTTTATGAATATCTTAAAATAATCTCAACTTACATTTTTATTAAATAAACTTAGCATTCTCTAGACTTTTACCTACCATATGCAAGGAGGGTGTTTCAACTAATAACTTTAAAATACTTTTTTTATTATTTTTTATTTTACTATATTATTGATAGAAGTATCTAACATGTTGTCAATCCCAATCATATTTACAAACTATATAAGGACATAATTTATACATTGATAATATATGTATACTTATATTTTCATTATTTATGTGGTATAAGTTGGGCTCTTACCAAGCAACAATTATCTAGATGAAAATGCTCATTCGAATAATTTTCACAAAAACCAATCAGTGCAAAAATCCCGATCAAATGATTCCCCACTAAATATTCCCCAAGTGAAAATCTAGAAACAGCTCCAAGGAATTTGTATAGCTTGATGAACAATTAACAAAATGCACAATAAAAGAATTTTTATTAAAGAACAACAAGCGACTACAAGTGGATATTTTATTTCTTTTATTCATTATTTTATTTAAAAAATTTTACTTGTATCTTTTTCAACCGACTAGTTTAAGTATTGTAGAGTGATACTGGTTGACTTAACTAGACCACCTCGTTTGGAAGAAGTCCCCCATGTGATATAGTAAACAAAAGGTAGAGAAATCTAAAATTCAAAAAAAAAATCAAGACCCATGGTTTAAAATCCATGAGATCAAGAGATTCATGAAATGAGTAATTCAAGACCCAATGACATGACCAGGAGGTTATTCTAATATTTGACATTGCTCTTTCTTAATGATAAATTACTAAAATTAAGAAAAATGATTGACATTGTTCCTTTTTTTTTTCTTGGAAACAACTACTATTTTTATAAGATAGCACTCTTTCCATCAAAATGAAGTCAGCTACATGTTTACTGAACCACCCAACTCACTCAAAGAAGAATATTATTAAGAATAACCATGGCTAAATCATTGTTACATATTTATAGAATTTCAAATCATACAAAAATATCTAGTAATAATGCGAGTTTGAATTTATTTCATTCTGTATTCATCTTATTTGTTATTTGTGACATAGAATATCAAGATTCATCAATCTAAAGCTAGTATATCGAACATCTAGACTTGCTGGAAAAATAGAAATCACTTTTAGAGATAGAGAGAGTGAAGGATGGAAAGCATACATACAGCACAATGTCCGTCTATAAAGATCAAATGAGGTTGATGAGACAGTCCAGTAACTCTAGAAGACACCTATGCACTATACCAATCTGACACTATGTGAAAAAGATTTGCATATTCAAATCTTGTAACTAGCAGTGTTGGCTCTTCAATCCACTACAAGCAGAAAAATCAAAAATTGGCAAAGAACCCAGTTCAGAGAATAGAAGTACATTGACGAAGAGACGAGGGAACAAGCATTTATATATAATGAAGATGGAAGTTACAAGACTTGGACAAAATAGAAATATGTGAGTTCCAACACTGACCTGATCACAAATAAACTGATCATTATCCACCATTCTTATTGATCCGATCAATTGATGCATAGTATGCTTCTCAATACCTACATGGGGAATATACTTGTTCAAGAAATTATCATTAACAACCTTTCCTCCATCTTCGCTCAACCTTAAAACCTCGAATGCAGTGTTCTGAAAGTCTGGCAACTCCTCATTTCTACCCTCCCAATTACCATCTCCACCTTATCATCGCCCTGTGACATTTTCATGTGCTCAAGAACTAACAACACCTTTCCTCTCTCACATATTGAGCTCTGCAATGTTTTGCTGTAGAAGCAGTGAAACCATCATGCCAAATCTATTCAATTTTCACGGGGAATTACTTCAATCTTTGAAGTAAACCCATTCCCAAAGCACCCCTCGTAGGAGCAAAAAGCCACTCAACTCTGAGTCCATGGAAGATATGACGGAGGTTTTGGCTATGAATTGAAGCTATGAATGGGTGTATGATCACTTATGCTGCTATATTTGGAGCATTTGTCCTTTGATGTAGTGGTGCGACTATGAAAGAGGTAAGTTGAGTAGAGGTAGAGGGATATGGCATTGAGAGGAAAGAGAAAGAAGATGATTTTCATGAGCTTGGAAAGTCATATGTTCATTCTTCATTTGGATTTGGTTTTTACATTCTAGTCAAGTCAAGCATTATATTTGCAAGAATCAAGATGATTTTTATAGCTAGGAAAATTCTATTGCTAAATCCGTCATTATATTCTGCATTTTATTAGCTAGAAAAATTTTATCGCTAAATCCGTTGCTAAATTCCCCACTTTCCTTGAGTAGAATTTACGAAAATATTTCATAGCTAATCCATCGCTAATTCATTGCTAAACTTTCCCTCTTTTCTTGAGTAGAATTTATGAAAATATTTTGTCTCTAATCCATCGCTAATCTGTTACTAAATTTCCTGCTTTTCTTGTGGGGAATTTACAAAAATATTCTGTTGCTAATCCATCGTTAATCCATTGCTAAATTCTCCCACTTTTATTGAGTAGAATTTAAGAAAATATTCCATCATTAATCCATCACTAATCTATTACTAAATTCCCTCGCTTTTCTTAAGTAGAATTTATGAAAATATTCCCTCGCTAATTAGCAACTAATCTATTGCTAAATTCTGTACTTTTCTTGAGCAGAATTTACGAAAATATTCTGTCGTTAATCCGTCGCTAATCTGTTGCTAAAATCTCTACTTTTCTTGAGCAGACTTTACGAAAATATTCTGTCACTAATTCGTTTCTAAATTCTTTATTTTTTTGAGCAGAATTTACGAAAATATTCCATCTTTAATCTATCGCTAATCATTTACTAAATTCCTCCACTTTTCTTGAGTAGAATTTACGAAAATATTCTATCGCTAATCCATAGCTAATTCACTACAATGTTTTATTTCGGTGAAAAAACATAAATCCCTTGCTATTACCTAGCTAATCCTTCGTAATTTAGCTTGGGATTAATCCCTAGCTAAATGAATATTTTCTTGTAGTGTCATGTATGAGGAAATGTATATCAGGGTATTCTCTACCCCTTCCAATTTAACTCTATAGTCCTTGTAGGCAGCTAGACAATAAATAAATATAATGTTAGGCTAGTACTTTAAGTACTTGGTTTCCATCTCAAGAACCATGTCACTAAGTGAATGGTCATCTTGATACTTTCCAAAATATGCTACTAATATTGCATATGAACCTGAGTGGAATGCAAGTCATAAGAGTATAAACTGATGAATACATATTTGTCATATCATAAAAATTCTTAAGGAATTTCATAAATGAAATTCATGTAGCCCAATAAGTGTCGTCAATAATAAGTTCATCACTCTTACTATTGATGTAGTTGGATATTATGTGTTCTCATCCAACACATGACTCCAACATCAAGTAATTGAATTTCCAATGTTATCACAGATCTAATTGGAATTTCTTTTTCTTAAGATTCATAGACAAATAGAGACTACCAAACTCTTGTTATCTGTGAGGCTTGCGAATATATTTTAGTGAATTACATATGTTTTCTAAAGATGGGGCACACACCTTCATTCCCACTTGTAATATTAGGTTGATAATGTGACACATGCATTTAACATGGAAAATATCTTCCAATGGTACATCTCTAATATTCCTAATAAATATGTTGATCGCTATCATATTATTAGATGCATTATCAAATGTGATACTAAAAAATTTATTTTGAATTTTATATTTTCTAAAGATTTTATCATGCACTCATAAATGGTCGGGTCATCTTGAGTATGGAGAATCTTAGAGAATCCTAATTTTTTTTATTTAGCATCCATTTTTAATCTAAATAGTAGGTAGTGAGGTATGCACAAGATGCATCGTACCGACTAGTACAGATATCAGATGTCATAGACACCACTCAACTATATTCCCTAAATTCATTAATTATTATTTATTTTTTTAACTTATAATATTTTAGTATGTCGCTCCAAAATATGTGTACCTAGGAATCTTATGATATCCATGCTTAAAATATGTATCTACATGATACTGAGTACCCTTGAATCCTTCGAAAATATAATCGGAAGACCAACGTGGTGATCAGTTTGACCATGCTTTCTCTCCCCAATTCATTGTGGTATATGAAGAGGGTAAACATTTAGACTAAACTAGATTCAGACTCAAAAATCCACTACTAACACTGAGTTGGGTTTGCCTAGGATCTAATGCACCATGTTTTTTGGTGCATAGTTCATCATGCCTCTTAAGGTGTCCAGTCCCACATAAACTCTTACATGTTATTATTTTGTTTACAATTTTTGCATTGTTCATAGTCTGGTTGGGTGGTCGGGGCATATATAAACTCAAGGAGAGATTCCATGCCTATGGACCATGTTACTGAGCCATGCCTGGCCCCACACATGGCCTTGTTTTCATAGGCATGGCATGGCATGAGTTGTGCCTTGAATAGGCCCGGCATGGACATGGGCCTATTTGTCTATTTGTAAATCTACCTTTTATATATTTATATATCTATCTATATATCTATCTGTTTATATATATGTATATATATATATATATATATATCTATTTGTCTATCTATATGTATATTTATATGTCTATCAATCTATCAATCTATCTTTATATAAATCTGTCAATCAATCTTCCTATCAAACTAGTTATCTATCTTTCTATCTTTCTATCTATTTGTCTATTTGTTGATCTGCCTATCTATTTGTCTATCATTCTATTAGTATATTTATCTATATATCTATTTGTCTATCTACCTGCCTACCTAACCATCTACCAACATGATTGCATGCATGTCTATCTGTCTATCTATCTATTTGTTTATCGGTCTTTTTATTTAATAGCTAGTTTGTCTTTTTATCTATCTATCAATCTATATATATGTCTGTATGTTTGAATGTCTATGTGTTTATAATCTATCTTTTCAATTTATCTAAATATGTGCTTGTCTATCTATCTATCTATCTATTTATCAACCTGTCTATCAATCTATGTGTGTGTGTGTGTGCATGCGTGTGTTTATGTGTGTGTGTGTGTGTGTTTATATATTTGTCTATCTATCTATCTATCTAATTTAATATCTATCTGTCTATCTATCTGTCTATCTACCTGAATATCTATTTATGTAACTTTCTATATGTCAATCTATCTACATATTTATCTATCTATCTAAAAATTTGTTTTTCTGTCTATTTATCATACTTTCTAATTGTTTGTATTTCTATTTGTATATCTAAATATCTATCTACCTATCTATTTGTATATCTATCTTTGTATCTTTCAATATATTTATCTGTTTAAGTATTTATCTATCTATCTGCCAATCTTTCTATTTATATATGTGTCTATTTATCTATCTGTCTGTCTGTCTATATATCTATCTTTATGTCTATCTATTTATCTATATATCTATCTGTCTATCTTTCTACCTATCTATATAATATATATATATATATATATATATATATATCTATTTATCTATATGTTTATTTATCTGTTTATTTATCTGTTTATCTACTTGTTTATCTATCTATCTATCTATCTCACTATCTTGTTGTCTATCAATTTTTCTATCTATATTTCTATCTATTTGTCTATATATTTATCTATCTATTAATCTATATGTTCATCTATCTGTCTATCTATTTATCTATGTATCTATATAACTAACTATCTGTCTATCTAATAATCTCTCTCTATCTATCTATCTATCTATATATCTATTTATATATCTATCTGTCTATCAATCTATCTATCAATCTTTCTATCAGACTATCAATCTATCTATCAAATTGTCTATCTATTAGTATGTCTATGATACTAGTTGTCTATTTGTCTATTTGTTTGTTTGTTTGTTTCTATGCCTTTTTATTTGTCTGCCTGTCTATCTATCTATTTTTCTATTTATCTATCTTTCTATCTATATGGCTATCTGACTGTCTTCCTACCTGACTACATGATTCTTTGTTTGTCTGTCTATTTGTCTATCTGTCTGTCTAACTATTTATTTATCTTTGTGTCCATTTGTCATTATATGTCTGTATTTCTGTCTATATATCTATCTATTTATCGATCTATATGTCTGTGTGTCTATCTTTCTATTTATCTTTTTGAATATATATTTGTCTATCTATATGTCTATCTATCTGTATATCTATCTATATATCTATTTATATTTCTATCTATTTATATTTCTATCTAATTATCTATCTATCTATATATCTATCTAGGTATCTATATCTCTATCTATTTGTCTATCTATATGTCTATCTATCTATTAATCTATCTATTTATTAATCTATCTAGTAATATGTCTATCTATCTGTATATATTTCTTTCAATCAATCAATATATTTATATGTCTATCTACCTGTCTACATACAAACCTACCTACCTATCTATCTATATATCAATCTTTCTATCAATATTCTTTTCAATCTATCTATCAAACTATATATCAATTTGTTTATCATTCTTTCATAATATCTGTCTATCTACTTGTCTATATATTTGTCTATCTATCTATCTTTATTTCTATTAATCTATCTATCTTTATATCAATATGTCTATCAAATTATTTATCTATATATTTATCTGTCTGTTTATCTATCTGTATATATGTTTGCTTGTCTATATATCTATTTGTTTGTCTTTCTGACTATTTGTCTTTCTATTTATTTGTCTATTTATCTTTCTATCTATCTATCTGTCTACTTTTCTACCAGACTATCTGCCTATATGATTTCAAGCCTATCTATCTGTCTATCTATCTTTATGTATGTCTTTCTATCTATCAGTCAATTTATTTGTTTATTTATTTATTTGTCTATCTATTTGTCTGTCTATATATATAAATATCTGTCTGTTTGTCTATCTGTCTATCCATCTATCTGTTTATCTATCTATCTATTATCTATCTACTTTTCTATCTATATGTCTACCTATGTGTCTATCTATGTCTCTATCTATTTATATACCTATCTATTTATATATCTATCTATTTATCTTTATATTTATTTTTCTATTTATCTATCTATCTATCTGTCTATCTTTCTTTCATTCTATCTATCAATCTATCTTTCTTTCTTTCATTCTATCTGTCTATCTATCTTTCTATTTATCTGTCTATCTATATATCAATCTATCTTTCTATCTATATGTCTATCTAACTATCTATCTATCTATATGTCTATCTATCATACTATCTTTTAGGCTATCTATCTGTCTATCTATCTAACTATCTTTATGTTAATTTATTTATCGATCTATCTATCTATCTATATATCTTTCTATCTATATATCTATTTAACTATCTATTTAAATATTTGTCTATATATCTGTCTATCTATTTATTAATCTATCTATATTTCTATGTATTTGTATATATATTTCTCTATCAATATCTATCTATCAGTCTATCTATCTATCAGTCTATCTATCTCTCTATCTAGTTATCTATCTATCTATCTAATAATTTGTCTATCTATCTATCTATATATCTATTTGTCTAGATATCTTTCTATCTACTTTTCTACCCATTTGTTAACCAAAGTGCCTTTGTTTTTGTCTATCAATCTATCTATCAATCATTCTATCAAACTATCTTTCTTTCTATGTAACGGTCTGTCTAGCTTTATATCTCTCAGACTAGTTTTCTATTTGTCTTTTTATTTATTTTTTGTTTGTCTGTCTATCTATTAGTCTATCTATCTATCTATCCATTTGTATGCCTTCATATCTATCTGCCTACCAGACTATCTGCCTACTAGACTATCTGCTTACATTATTGAATGTCTATCTTTCTATCAAACTATCTATTTTTCTGTCTATCTATCTATCTATATATCTGTCTATTTGTTAATCTCTCTGTCTGTCTATCTGTCTATTTATCTATCTATCTATCTATCTATCTTTCTGTCTATCTTTCTATCAGTCTATCTATTTTTCTATCAAACTATCTATTTGTATATCTGTCTATTTATCTATTTATCTTTATATCATCCATGTGTTTATCTATCTATCTATGTATCCATTTGTCTATGTATTTATCTATCTATCTATCTATCTATCTAATAATTTATCTATTTATTTGTGTATATAACTATCTATCTATTTGTCTATCTATTTGTCTCTATACCTATTAATCTGTTTATATATTTTTTTTATCAATCTTTCTATCAATCTATCTATTAATCGATCTTTCAATGTGTCTATAAATCTATCTATCATTATGTCTATAAATCTGTTTATCTATGTATTCATCTATATATCTTTTTGTCTGTTTGTCTATTTATCTGTCTGTTTGTCTACATGCCTACCAAACTATATACTAGCATGATTGCATGTCTGTCTATCTATGTGTATGTATTTCTAACAATTAGTTAGTCTATTTATTTATTTATTTATTTGTCTATATGTTTATCTATCGATCAATCTATTTGTAATTCTATTTGTCTATATAAATATTTATCAGTCTATCTGTCTATTTATTTGTCTATCTATCTACCTATCTATCTATCTCTCTATCTACTCACACACACACACACACACGCACACACATATATATCTACATAAGTGTCTATCTAGGGGTCTATCTATCTCTGTATTAAACTATGTATCTATCAGTCTATCAATTTATATATTTATAAATTTATCTGTCTATTTATCATTCTATTTATCTATATATTTTTTTATATTCAATCTGTTCATCTATCTGTCTATCTATCTGTCTATCTATCTGTCTATCTGTCGACCTGTCTATTTATCTATGTTTTTATCTATATGACTATATATATATATCTATATTTTTATGTATCTATTTGTTTATCTTTCTATCATCTATCTATCTATTTATCTATCTATCTACATATCTATTTCTCTAACTATCTTTCTATCTATCAATCTATCTTTCTTTCTACATTTATTCTATCTATATTTTTACTATCAATCTGTCTATCTATTTGTCTATCTATCTATCTAAAAATGTATCTATATGTCTATCTGTCTATATGTCTGTCTATTTGTCTATCTATCTATCTAGTGATTTTTCTATCTATCCATCTATCTATCTTTCTATCGAAATATCTATTAATCTGTGTATCAATATGTCTATCAATCTATCTATCAATTTGTCTATCAATCAATCTATCAAATATTTTATATATATATATATATATATCGATCTATATGTCTATATATATGTCTAACTATCTGTCTATGTATATATCTCTATCTGCTTGTCTATCTATATATCTATCTGTCTAAGTATTTTTTATATATATGTTTATTTATGTCTTTGTTTATATGTCTATCAATTGGTATATCTATCTATCTATCTTTTCTTTCTATATATCTTTATATATTTCTATTATCTATCTATTTGTTGATTTATCAATCTATCTTTCTTTCTTTGTATATATATATATCTATATTTTTATCTATCTATCTCTATAAATAAATAAATAAATAATATATATATATATATATATATATGCATATGTTTATCTATATATCTATCAATTTGTCTATCAATTTATCTATCTATCTATCTAACTATATATATGTATATCTATCTTTCTTTCTATCTATCTAGGTATATATATTCCTATCTATCTATCTATCTATCTATCTAATAATCTATCTATCTATTTGTGTATATATCTATCTATCTATCTTTTTATCTAACTATCTACCTTTCTATCTGTCCATCTATCTATCTATCTATCTATCTTTCTATATGTGTATCAATCAGTAATTTAATCTATCTAATCAATCAGCTGATCAATCTATCTATCATTTTGTCTATCAATCTGTCTATCTACCTATCTATTTATTGTGTATCTATCTATCTGTCTATCAATCTAACTTTCTATCAATTTGTCAATCAATCTGTCTATCAAAATATTTATCTATCTGTCTACAATCTGTCTTTCTGTATGTATATCTATGTGTCAATTTGTATGTCTGTCTATTTATATATTTACCTATCTATCTAACTATTTGTCTATATGTTTATTTGTCTATTTGTCTACCTATCTATCTATCTGTCTACTTGCCTGCCAAATTGTTTACCTACATGATTCTCACATATTTGTGCGTGTTTGTCTTTCTCTATGTATGTCTTTATATCTATCAGTATATTTATTTTTTTATTTATATGTCTATCTATCTATCTATTTGTCTATCTAAATATTTATATATATGTCTATATATCTATCTATCTATCAGTTTGTCTATCTATCTCTCTATCTATCTATCTATCTTTCTTTCTTTTTGTCTATCTATCTATCTGTTTATTTACTTGTCTGACTATATGTCTACTAATCTGTCTATCTATGTGTCTATATCTATCTATTTATCTATCTATCTATTAGTATATCTATATCTCTATCTTTCTTTCCTTCTATCGATATATTTATCTAGCAATGTATCTTTCTATATATCTGTCTATCTATCTATGTATCTATATATTTTAGAATCTATCTATCTATCTATCTTTCTCTCTTTCTATATATATGTATATTTATCTATCAATCAATCAATCAATCTGTCTATATATTTGTCAATCTTTAAGTCTATCTGTCTATCCATCCATCTATCTATCTATCTATCTATCTATCTATCTATCTGGGTATCTATCTGTCTTTATATCTGTGTATATATCTATCATTTTAACTATGTATCTAATAATATATCTATCAATCTGTCTATCTATTTGTCTATCTTTTTATCTATCTATCTATCTATCTATTTATCTATCTATTTATATATATGTCTATATATCTGTCTATCTTTCTATATTTCTATCTATTTGTCTATCTATCTATATATCTAACTTTATATTTATTTTTCTAACTATCTCTTTATCTAACTATATATGCATATGTTTATCTATATAGCTATCTATTTATCAATCAATCTATCTTTCTATTAATCTTTCAATCTATGTCTAATAATTTAACTATCTGTCTATCTATATTTTAATATGCATGTTTACTTATTTATCTTATTATCTATCTATTTTTCTATATTATGTGTCTAGTTATGTATATATCTATCAATCTATCTAACTATATGTCTATCAATATGTCCATCAAACTATCTATCATTTTATCTATAAATCTCTCTAAGAATCTATCTATCAATTTGTCTATCAATCTGTCTATTAATCTATCTGTTTATCTGTTTAATTATCTATTTATCTATCTTTTCTTCTATGTATTTAGCTATATATATATATATATATATATATATATATATCAATTTATCTATCTATATATCTACCAAAATGTCAATCAATTTGTCTATCAATATGTCTGTCAATCTATCTATAAATCTGTCTAAGAATCTATCTACCAATTCATCTATCAATCTTTCAATCAATCAATCAATCAATCAATCAATCAATCTATCTGTCTATCTATCTATCTTTCTTTCTATCTATCTATGTAACTACATGTCAATCTATCTAATAATCTATCTAACTATTTGTGTATATATCTATCTATCTTTCTATCTATCTATCTATCTATCTACCTATATATATGTCTATTTATCTATCTATCTATCAATTTATCATTATTATTCTACCTTTCAATCAATCAATCAATCTATCTATATATCATATTTTCTATCTAATAATCTATCTATATACCTGTCTATATATCTATCTATGTGACTATCTATCTATTTGTCTATGAATCTATCTATCTATCTTTATATCATTTTATCTATCAATATGACTATCAATCTATATATCATTCTTTCTATCTATCTATTTATCAATCTATCTAATAATCTATCTAACTATTTGTATATATATATATATCTATCTTTCTATCTATCTATCTACCTATATCTATCTATTTATCTATCTATCTATCTATCTATCTATCTATGAATCTGTGTATTATTATACCTTTCAATCTATCTATTAATCTATCTATCAATCTATATATCATTCTATCTATCTATCTATCTATCTATCTAGCTTTCTATATATCTATCTATGTGCCTATCTATCTAGTTGTCTATGAATCAATTTATCTATCTAGTTGTCTATGAATCAATTTATCTATCTTTATATCATTTTCTCTATCAATCTGATTATCAAACTATTTATCTTTCTGTTTGTCTATCTGTATGTCTTTGTTTTTCTATGTTTATCTGTCTTTTTGTCTTTTTAGCTATTTGTTTATCAGTCTGACTATTTTTCTATCTATTTATTTTTTTATTTATTTATCTATCTATCTATATGTCTACTGACCTACCAGAATATGTGCCAACATGATTGCTTGCCAATCTGTCTATCTATCCGTCTGTCTATCTCTATGTATGTCTTTATATCTATAAGTCTATCTGTTTGTTTATTTATTTATATACCTGTCTGTCTATCTATATGTCTCTTGATCTATCTGTCTATCTAAATATCTATCTATCTATCTATGTGTCTATCTATCTATCTGTCTATCTATCTATATGTCTATCTATCTATTTGTCTATCTATCTATCTATCTATCTACCTATATATTTGTTTATCTATCAATTTATCTATCTATGTATCGAAAATATTTGTTTGTCTGTATATCTATATAACTATTTGTCTATTTACTTGTCTAACTACATGTCTACCTATGTGTCTTTCTATGAGTCTATATATCTATCCATTTATATGTTTATCTATTGGTCTATATACTATATATATGTATATATTTCATTCCTACTATCTATCTATCTGTCGATCTATCCATCTTTCTATCTATCTGTCTATCTAACAATCTTATATCTATCTATTTATCTATTTATCTACTTATCTATTTATCTCTCTCTATCTATCTATTTATCTATATTTCTATCTATCTATCTTTATATCTTTCGATCTATCTGTATATTTATCTATCAATCTATCTAATTATGTCTATCTATTTGTCTATCTATCTATCTATCTATCTATCTTTATGCCTGTATATCTATCTATCTATTTGGGTATTTATCTATTTATCTATCTATCTATTTAACTATCTATCTAATAATTTGTCTATATATCGATCTATCTATAAATATATCTATATTTCTATTTATTTGTCTATCTATCTATCTATCTGTCTATCTATCTATCAGCCAATCTATATGCAAATCAATATGTTTAAATATATGTATATCTTTCTATCTATCTATATGTCTTTCCAATTATCTATATATCTATTTGTCTATCTGTCTATATATATATATATATATATATATCTATCTATCTATCTATCTATCTATCTACTTGTCTACTATTTTTTTATCAATGTGTTTTTCTTCTTGTCTATCAATCTATTTATCTATGATTCTATCAAACTATCTATCTACTATATTTTTTTTATTTCTATCTATATATCTGCCTCAATGTATATTAGACTAGTTATCTATTTGTCTATTTATTATTTGTTGTTTTGTTTCTCTATCTTTTAGTCTGTCTGTTTATTTGACTATTTGTCTATCTTTCAATCTACCTGCCTACCAGCTATACCTACGATACTAATGCTTGACTATCACTCTATCTATCTATCTATCTATTTATCTGTCTGTCTGTCTGTTTATCTTACCATCGATTTATTAATTTGTTTGTCTGTTTATCTGAATATCTATCTACCCATCCATCCATCCATCTATCTGTCTATCTATCTATCTTTCTGTCAAATTATCTAGTCTATCTATTTGACTGTCTGTCTATATATCTATCTGTCTATCCATCTATTTATCTATCAATCTATTTATTTATCTTTCAATCTCTATCTATGGAATCTATCTGTCTGTCTATCTTTCTATCTATCTAATAATTTATATATTTATCTATGTTTATATCCGACTATCTATTTGTCTTTCTTTATATCTATCTATCTATATGTCTATATACATATCTCTATGTCTATCTATTTGTCTATCAATCTATCTATTAATCTCTTTTTCAAATCTATCTAAAAATTTGTCTATAAATCTATCTAACATTTTATCTATAAATCTGTCAATCTATCTATCTATCTACCTGCCTATCTATTTATCTTTATATTTGTTTATCTATTTGTCTATCTATTTATCAATCTATCTTTCTATCAATTTGTATATCTATCTGTCTATCTATTGTCTATCTATATGTCTATTAATCTATCTATCTAAGATATATCAATGTGCATATCAATCTATTTATCAATCTATCTATCAATATTTCTATCAAACTATATGTATATCTGTCTATCTATCTATCTATATATTTGTCTGTTTGTCTATTTGTCTATTTGTATGTCTGTCTTTTTTTCTGTTTGTCTGTCTATGTATCTGTCTGTAAGCCGACCTACCAAACTGTCTACCAACATGATTGCATGCATGTCTCTTTATTTGTCTATCTATTTATCTATATGTCTTTCTAAATATCAGTTAGTCTATTGGTTTATTTATCTATCTATATGTTTGCCTATTTATATGTCTATTTATCTATCTATATGTCTATCTAAATATCAATCTATCTTTGATCTAGCTATCTGTCAATTTATCTATCTATCTATGTGTATATCTATATGCCTACCTATGTGCGTGTATATATGTGTCAATGTATCAGTCTATTTATTTATATATCTATCTGTCTATCTATCTAAATATCTATCAATTTCTCTATCTATATATTTATCTATCAATCAATCAATCAAACAAACTATATATCTATTTATATTTCTACCTCTTATTATATTTATATCTATCAATCAATTTGTCTATCTATCTGTCTATCTATCTATCTATCTATATATCTGTCTGTTTGTCTATCTATCTATATATCTGTCTGTTTGTCTATCTATCTATATATCTATCTATATATTTATTTATCTATCTTTCTATCTATATGGCTATCTATCTTTTAATCAATCAATCTATCTATTTTTTTTATCTATCTATCTATCTATCATTTTATCTATCAATATATCTATTTGTCTATCTACTTTTATATTTATTTGTATATCTATATGTCTATCTATCTATCTGTCTGTCTATCTATCTATCTGTCTATTTTAATGTCTATCAATCTATTTATCTATATCTCTATCTATTTATCTATCTATCTATCTATTAGTCTGTCTATCTATTTGTGTATCTATCTGTGTATCAATCTATCTATCAATTTGTGTATCAATCTATGTATCAATCTGTCTATCAATCTATGTATTAATCTAAATATTAATCTATCTATCAATTTATCTATCTATTTGTCTGTCTATCTATCTATCTATCTATCTGTGTATCTATCTATTTATCTATATATCTCTCTATCTATCTATCTATCTATCTATCTTTCTTTCTTTCTATATATATGTCTAACTATCTGTCTATATATATATATCTATATGTCTATTTATCTATATATATATATATATATATATATATATATATATATATATATATCTATCTGTCTATCTATCTATCTAACTATATATCAATCTTTATATCTATCAGTTTATCTATCTTTCTATATATATGTCTATCTATCTAATCTTTCAATTTGTTTGTTTATCTGTCTATCTATCTATCTATCTATCTGACTATTTTTCTGTCTATATATCTATCTTTATTTCTATATATCTATTTTTCTATCAATTTCTCAACTATCTATCAATATGTGTATCTATTTTTCTAACTACTTGTCTATCTAACTGTATATGCATATTTTTATCTATATCTATCTATTTGTTTATTTATCTATTTATATTTCTTTCTAATAATCATTCTATCTGTGTGTCTAATAATCTCACTATTTTTTTTGATTATCTATATTTCGATCTATCTATCTAACTAACTATCTATCTTTATTTATATCTATGTGTCTAGCTATGTATATATCTATCAATCTGATTATATATGTCTCTCAATATGTCTATCAAATTGTTTATCAATCTGTATGTCAATCTATATATCAATCTGACTAAGAATCTACCTATCAATTTGTCTATCAATCTATCTATCAATCTGTCTATCTATTTATCTATCTTTCTATCTTTCTATCTACATATCTATCTATCTATCTATCTATATATTTGTCAATCTATATGTCTAAATACCATTATATCAATCTATCTGTATATCTTTCCATTTCATACTTGTCTATTTATCATTATATCTATCTATCTTTCTTTCCATCTGTTTATCTTTCTATCTGTCTATCTATCTATCTATTTATATATTTATCTATGTAATTATATATTTGTCTATCTTTCTATCTATATATGTGAATTTGTATATGTTTATCTATTTAACTATCTATTTATATGTCTATCTAAATGTCTAATAAACTTTCTATCTATATGTCTATCTTTCTATTAATCATTGTATCTATCTATCTATCAATCAATTTGTCTATCAATTATTCTATAAATGGTTCTGTCAATTTATTTATCTATCTATCTATCTATATGTTTACCTATTTGTCTATCTATCTGTCTAATAATATTTCTATTTATATATCTAAAAATCAGACTATCTAATTATCCATCTTTCACCTGTACATCTATCTGTCTGTCTGTCTGTCTATCAATTGTCTGTCTGTCTATCAATTTGTCTATTAATTTGTTTATCAATTTGTCTATCAATGTGTCTGAAAATCTATCTATTAATCTATCTATGAATCTATCTATGAATCTATCTATCAATCTTTCTATTTATTTATTTATCTATCTATCTATATATCAATATATCTTTCTATCTATCTATCTATCTACCTTTCTATTTGTTTATATATCTATCTATTTATCTATCTATTTATCTATATATTTTCAATCTATATGTTTGTCTATCTATTTGTCTATCTATCTTTCTATCTAACTATCAATCTATCAATTTGTCTATCTGTCTATGTATCTATCTTTTTAGTTGTCAATCTTTCTGTATATATATATATATATATTAATATTTCTATTTTTCTATATGTCTAACTATATGTCTATCTATCTATCTCTCTATCTTTCTTTCTATCTATTTGTTATACAGATAGATAGATAGACAGATAGATAGATTAATATATAAATTGATTGATTGAATGATAGAGAGATCAATAGATAGATTGATAGATAAATAGATAGATAGATAAATAGATAGTTATACATATATATAGAAAGAAAGATAGATAGATAAATAGATAGATAGACATATAAACCAAATGAAAGATAGACAGATAGATAGTAAGATTATTAGATAGATATATAGATAGATAAATTATTAGACAGATAGATAAATAGAATGGTAGACAGATTGATAGAAAGATAGATAGGTTGATTGATATTTAGATAGATAGATAGATATACAAACAGATTTATAGACTGATAGATAGGTATATATATAGATAGATAGACATAAAGATATATAGATTGATAGAAAGATAGATAGACTTATAAATAGATTGATAGAAAGATAGATAGACAGACTTATAAATAGATAGATAGGAATAATGAAGAATAAGAAGAAAATAAAGAATAGGAAGAATAAAAACAATAAAAAGAATAAAAAGAATAAAAAGAATAAAAAGAATGAGAAGAATATGAAAAATAAGAAAAATAAGAAGAATAAGAAGAATAAGAATAATAAGAATAATTAGAAGAATAAGAAGAAAAATAAGTATAAAAAAAATATATAGATAATGAAGAGTGAGAATAAAATGGAGAATAAAAAGAATAAATAGAATAAGAAGAATATTAAGAATAATAAGAATAATAAGAATAAGAAGAATAAGAAGAATATGAAGAATAAGGAGAACAATAAGAATTAGAAGAATAAGAAGAATAAAAAGAATAAAAAAATGAAGAATATGAAGAATAACAATAATAAAGAATAATAAGACGAATATGAATAATAAGAAGAATAATAATATAAACAAGAAGAAAAATAAGAATAATAAGAATTAGAAGAATAAGAATAATAAGAATAAAAATAAGAATAAAAAGAATAAGAAAAATAAGAAGAAAACAAAAAATAAGAAGAATAAGAAGAATATAAAATTGAGAAGAATAAGAAGAATATAAAATTGAGAAGAATAAGAAGAATATAAAATTGAGAAGAATAAAAAGAATATAAAATTGAGAAGAATAAAAAGAATAAAAAAAAGAATAAGTAGAATAAGTAGATAAAGAAGAGTACAAACAATAAGAATAATAAAAAGAATAAAAAAATAAGAAGAAATAGAGGAATAATAAGATTAAGAAAACTTAGAAAATAAGAAGAATAAGAAAAAAAAGAATGATAAGAAGAATAAGAACAATATGAAGAATAAGAAGAATAAGATGAATATGAAGAATAAGAAGAATAAGAAGAATAAGAAGAATAAGATGAATATGAAGAATAAGAAAAATAAGAAGAAAAATAATAATAAAAAGAATAAGATGAATTTGAAGAATAACAAGAATAAGAATAATAAAACTAATAAGAAGAATAAGAAGAATCACAAGATTATTATGCTAGGGAGAAAACAATGTGGGAAAATTAACACAACAAAAAAAATCCCAAATAGCTAGAGAAAATTCTTTAGCTAAATGGTGTTATTCCATCGCTATACTCGAAATAATGACGGATTAATTAATGATGGAACCTTTCCCAAGCTAAAGTGATCATCACTAAAATGTAACGAGGGATTGTGTCCCTAGTTAAAAATTTTAGAGACATAATTTTCCCTATCTAAAATAATAATTTCCCTAGTTAAATTTGACCTTTTTTGAAGCTTCAGAAAATTCCCTAGCTAAATTAGGAAGGGAAAAATCCCTAGCTAAATTAGCAAGGGAAAAATCTCGAGCTATTTTCATTCCAAAACTATTTTCACTTTTTTATTTTTTTATCAAAAAATTTAATTCAATAATTATATGTTTTTATCTTAAATTGAATAAACATAGAAATCATAAATGATAATTTATAATTAACAAAAATTAAAATTAGTTAATAAATTATTATGATACAATATTTTACATAGTTAAAATAATAACATAATAAAATTTTATTACATCTTATTTTATCAATGTATCTAACAACAGTGCATAAAGTATAATCTATCCAAGAAATTGATGTTGCTTTCTCTCCCCCAAATCCTCTAGTCACCAGCTTTCTATTATGACAAAGCTGTCCTAGTCATGGCGCATCATTTCTAGTGAAAAATCCCTTCACAAATGGGGAACATTGTGGTACCATATCTGTATGTAATTTAAACCAGTCAATCAAATCAAAATAAATAAATAAAAAGTTATGTTTAGGTAAATATATAATACTGAAGTACATATATACTATAGTGTATATATACATATATACTAGCATTTCACTAGTTACATATATTACTGTAGTATATGTACATATATACTGCACAATTATATGTACATTTAAATTGAATATATATATACATATATACTACAGTTTATATGTAGATATATACTCGGTAAATATGTACATATATATTCAGTATATACGTACGTATATACTCAGTATATACATAAATATATACTCTGTATATAAATAAATATATACTCAGTATATACATACATATATACTCAATATATACCTACATATATACTCAGTATATATGTACATATATACTGTAGTCATATATCTACATGTATATAATCACATACTCTTAGATGACACAAAACTACAACAAATTAGTATTATCTCATTTATACTTCACAAAGATGGCACTAAACTTCACTATCAATATAAATACGAAATGGGAAAATTATTTAAATTTAGGAAAATATCTCTAAAAACTCTTAGAGAAAAATTTGGAAGACAAGCCACGAGCCAGGCTTGGCCTTTGCGCATCAAAGTTCGCATCTTTCCTCCTCGCAACCAGAACTCTCTCCCAGTCCCAAGGCCTATAACGATGTTTCTCTACCCCGCCATAATCGAGCTGACAAGCTAACAAAAGAATTGGCAGATGAAATAGAGA
This sequence comes from Sapria himalayana, assembly GCA_029783825.1. Taxonomy (NCBI): domain Eukaryota; kingdom Viridiplantae; phylum Streptophyta; class Magnoliopsida; order Malpighiales; family Rafflesiaceae; genus Sapria; species Sapria himalayana. Next base: position 19,358 of record JAREIK010005956.1, on the reverse strand, counting down.
CTGATCATCAGCATCAGTAACCATCAACAAATCAATAAGAAACTTGAACATAGAAAAATGGAGCACTTTACCATGCCCATGTACAACATAGGATGATGAAAATATTTTCGCATAATGATATTGAATAACTACAGTTTACACAACCCTTGTTTTACATAGTTAAAATAAAAACATAACTAAATTGTATTACATCTTCTTCATCAATATATCTAACAACATTACATAAAGTTTAATCTATCCATGAAATTAACGTTACTTTCTCTCCCCCGGCTCCTCTAGTCACCATCTTTATGCTGCGACAAAGCTATTCTAGTTGTGGTGCATCATGCCAAGTGAAAAATCCATTCTCTCCTACAAGCTACTTAAGGAAAACATTGCGGTACCATGTCTATATGAAAATTAAACCAGCCAATCAAATCAAAATAAATAAATAAATAATGTTCTATTTTGATAAATATATAATACTTTGGTATATATGTTCATATATACGGTATTATATATGTACATATATACTAGTATATTACTAGCTACATATAATACTATAGTATATATGTACATATATACCATTATATATGTACATATATAATAGTATATATGTATATATACACTGTAGCAAATATGTACATATATACTACATTGTATATGTATACACTAGTATATATGTACATATATACTAGTATATATCTACATATACACTATAGTGTATATGTACATATACTGAGTATATATGCACATATAAATACTTGTACATAAATACTGGTATATATCTACATATACACTACAGTGTATATGTGCATATATACCATTATATATGTATATGTGCATATATACCATTATATATGTATATGTGCATATATACTGGTATATATGTACAAGTATTTATATGTACATATATACTCAGTGTTTATGTACATATACATATATACTAGTATATATGTACAAATATTTACATAAAGTAGAGTGAAAACATCTATTATGGAGTATGAACATCAAATATCTAGATATTCTGTCATAAGCATAAAAAAGGAATAAACACATTAACCAATGCTACAAAAATCATCTTTGTTTGTTCAAAATTGTGTTAGATCTACAATCACAAGGCACAAGAAATTTGTAACTAGATTTTATAGGATGAAAGTTCAATACATACATACAAACATACATCGATACATACAAACATACATTGATACATACATACATTGATGCATACATACATGGATACATTCATACATATATGACCTCATTGTTTTTCTATTCCCTATACAAATATTTACATAAAGTAGATCGTAAATATCCATTATGGAGCATTAACATCAAATAGCTATATATTATGTCATAAGCATAAAAAAATGAACAAACACCTTAACTAGGGCTGCAAAAATCATCTTTGTTTGTTCAAAATTGTGTAGAACCTACAAACACAAGCAACAAAAAAAGCGCAACTAGATTTTACAGGATGAATGTTCAATACATACATACATGGATACATTCATACATATACGACCTCATTCTTTTTCTCTTCCCTCTACACGTATTTACATAAAGAAGAGCATAAATACCCATTATGGAGCATGAACATCAAACAGATAGATATTCGGTCATAATCATTAAAAAAAGGAACAAACACCTTAAATAGGGCTGCAAAAATCATCTTTGTTTGTTCGAAATTGCGTCGAACATGAAAACACAAGGCACAAAAAATTTGCAACTAGATTTTATACGATGAAAGTTCAATACATACATACATGGACACACACACACATACACACACACACACACACACACGAACAAGCTAAAATAAATGGTTAAATTTTAACATGTGAATGTTTGAAATTGCATCGTCATTAAAAAAACATACTCAAAACCAAATGCAAGACACGGCCTAAAAAATTATAATTTGTTAGTGAGGTCTTCAGTTTGAATATCACCCTAAATCAAGAGAAAAATGGACTTACCCAAACTTACCTAGAAAGAGAATATTAATGAAAGCACATCATTATCATACTCTTAAAATATCTAGAAATACTAAATTATTAAAATATTACAATTAGATATTTGTTTATTCTCTGACCAATTTTAATTTATAAAAAAATATTAATACTAGATGTTTGATAAATTATCTCATATTCTTCAAAAATTAAAAAAAAAAGCTTAAATGTCAAATACTTAATATCATTTTCACTCCTAAAAATAAGAACTCCAAAAAAAGCATTATTCAATAATTAACATCTTGAGAGGAATACCCAAAATCATTATCACTCCAAAAAAATTTAATATAATAAGAAAATTCTAATAAAATTATGATATAAAATAACATACTATAATATTCCAAAAAATCTTTGGAAAATATGGTGATGTCATATTAATTTTTAATTTTTGAACAAAATATTTGATTGAAATTTGATGTGTACGTGCTTTATATTGCATCAATCTTTTGTTTTAGAAACAAGATTGCATAAAAAAATTAAAATACAATTTTACAAAATTAAAGAGAGTCCAATTAATCATGTTATTTTAAAATATTTGTCTCTCTCCTAAATATATAACCCAACCAAATGTTTATCTCACTTAGCTACATTATATTATCATGTAGTATGCACATGAGATAGTCAATAAATTATCTATTAGTTTTTAAAATTTTAATATCACGAGAGGTTGTACCCCGTATACAAGACTCTCACTTAGTGTAAGATTTATGAGATATTGATATTTCAATAATATTCCATCAAAAATCAATAAAAGTTCTATCTAATAAATCTCAAAACCAAGACTTATTGTCCTTTGACAAAGATACTTGTCATCACATCAAGACAATGACCTCTAATATATACATACATAATAATAACTTCTAAAGAATCATGATCTACTGGACACAACATTTTTAAATCTCACCAAGAGAGAGAGATAGAAATCAGCAGTAGACGACTTGATGATCCTAATCTGAAGATGTATATACTAAATGGATACATCCACATTCTATTTTAAATGAGTTTTTTATCATATCATTTGATCTAGTTTAGAATAATGAGTTGGACATTCCAATTACATTATATTCAAATATATATAATAAAGAGGAACCCAAGGAAAAGATCAATCGACAAGACTAGATTGGTAATGAATGATTTTACATAGCCTTATGATATTAATTTTTGGAACACATTATTTCATATGATTAACATGACCACTAATAGGTAATTACTTTCTATTTATCATCACATATATAAAATATATATTAGTTAGATATAAAGAATACATTCCTTTATAATAATTTATATAAAAAAATGCTTATATAGTAGTCATTAGGATTCATTGTTCCTGGAAGTAGAGAGCATATATATGATATACAGAATATGAAAGGCAATTTATAGCTTCAAGCAGTCTCCCAAGACATAATTTAATAATTTTACTCAATATTCACTATATTTTGTTATAAAATTTGTTAAGTTTTTCTATTTTAAGTTGATCAAGATGTTAGTATGTGAAACTAATTGTATACGATGATAATGATCTAATTAGATGAGATAATCAGTTTGATATATCTAAACTAAAATCTATAAACCAAGTTTCAGACATTATTTAAAATATCTGAGATTATTTTTAGGATTGAGATCAAATATTCAACAAGTATGACAATGCTTTCTCAAAGAAAATATATTTTATATATTTTATCTAGATAAGATATATCATGATGTACACTCTTGGCTTACTTCTTGATTTAATTATAGACTTATCTAGATAAGTTGGTTCATCAATTGACTCAACTACATATAGAATAATCATAAAAAACTAAATTATCTAATAATAATTATGTCTGATATTACCTATGATTTCAGTGTATTTAGTTATTTTTAAAATGTACATAAACATATTCATATGAATACAATACTTAAAATTCTGAGGTATATAAAAAAAATTCAAGAAATGTGATTATAATTAATGATTATGAACATTATTGGATAGAGACATTCAAATTCTAGTTGGACTTCTACGATCACAAAGCAAAAAATTGACATATGTTTTTATTTTTATTTTTTTGTAGATAACATTATCTTATGAAAAAATAAAAGATAAATAATTATTTCGAGATCTAATATATAAAAAAATACAAAGCTATGACATCAACAACTTATAAACTTCAATGGACTAAATACTTTTTGAATGAGCTGTATCTTCCAGTATAGAGATTGATGATATTTCACTATGACAGCCAGATAGCCAAACACATTGCAGCCAACTTGATGTTCTATGAGCATACAAAGCATATTAAGATTAATTATCATTAAATTCGAAATAAAATTCAGGATATCTTGATCACTACAACCTACAGACCTATCAGTGAGCTGAGTAAGAACATCTTCATGCAAGCTATTAAAGGACCATAATTTTTTTCCCACTCTTCCAAGCTAGGAATAAGTGATATGCACCTGTTAACTTGAGAAAGGTGTTCAATTTTTAGTTTAGTTTTTTTTATTTGATTTTTATTGTTTGGGAATACCCGACTTTTGAGCTTCCCCAAACCATATACGTGTGATTATATATATCCAAAATACTATATTTCATTTTTATTAAAATTATTTTTCTTTTTTTCAAATATTCTCTACTCTCTCTCTCTCTCTCTATCTCTCTCTCTCTCTTTCTCTCAACTCTATGCATATCCAAAATACTACTTATTTAGACTTGATTAAATAAGTCATGAAAAAAATATAAAAATAAAAATATTTTTATAGAGTATTTATCAATTTAGAAAATATTCATAATATAATTTTTTTGATAGTTGGTTTGGTGTCTACATAAAAGAAAAAAAAATATTTTCACATAATATTGATATCAATAAAGATATATATATATTAAAGTAATATAACAAATGTGTTTTATATGTGGGATATAAAGTAAATTTGTTACATTTATAAATTACATTAAGATTCGATGTTAAGTTGATATTTTCTTATCATGGTTATAAATGAACTGACAGGACAACTATGAAAATAGATACATTGATATATGCTATATATAGATAATATTTTCTTAATAATTGAAACTAGTAAAAATTTAAATTGAAAATTAGATAGATATCAAATGTTTGAGAATAAAAAATTTAGAAATAAAAGATTAAAAATAAAATATTTAATTTGTAACTTTGATTTTAAATTGAAAAAATCAATTTCTCTAAATATAATTATTTTTAAAATTTATGATTTATAATTCAAAAGAAAGACAATTTTTAAAAAAATTATAACTAAAAAATTAAAATAATTGACCAAAATAAAGTAATAATAGAAAAATATATGTTATATTAAAAAAATAAATAATATTAAAAAAATAATTAATTACTAAATTTATGATTCATAATGTTTACTTTTTATAATAAAAAATATACATAGGATGGTTGTGATAGATAAGTTTTTGATAAGATGAATGTGTAACTTATTAATCTCTTCTAATAAATACAAATGTAATAGGAAAAAAAAATTCTTCTTTGATAAATTATTAATCTCAACACTACATTCCTAATCTGAAAAGAAAGAGTTGATCAATAAGATAAATTTCTTACTTACCAAACAAAGTTTTTCAAATAACTGTGAATTATCTTTTCTCCATTGCATCTGAATACATCATGAGAAGCAGCTTATAAGACTATGAAATTTGCTTGTAAAACTTCTAATTGCATCATAAAAGACTACTTGACCACAAACCTATCTTGTATGGTGCTGTGAGCTTTCTCTCGAGGCTTGAAAACATTGTATGGGTTGGTATCAATAACAAGTGGAAATGGCTTCAATATCAACCACACCCCATGCAACCAACCACTTAGCAAAAATATCAGTGAGATGAAAATAAGTCAAAATACAAATAAATAGAAAGCAGGTAATAGAATCTATTAAAGTAACTTCTATGATTCATTAACCACTAAAACTATTATTGATGAGTAATGTCAAACATAGAGGCATCAAACGGGCTGTGTTGTGCCAGAACAACCCATTATAGTGTGACATATGTGTATAGTTATATGTATATATACATATAGTATGTATAGTTATAAATATTTAGATATGGTTAAACATATAGTTATAAATAGATATTTTCATAAAAGAAGTTATAAGTAGTTATACATGAATGTATACAAAGTTAAACAAATATATAGATTTACATACATGTATACATATATGTATACATAGTTACAAATATAGATATATTTAAATATGTAGAGTGTTATATAGTTATACATATATTTATATATAGTTATACAAATATAGTTAAACATAATGTTGTATAAATGTATACATGTAATTATAAATATAGGTACATGTGGTGATACATATAGTAACACATAAAGTTATACTTATATTTATACATGTAGGTATATAATTTTTTCATATTATTTTATAGAGTTATACATATAGTTATGTATTGGTGTAGATATAGTAAATTATATTTTTATCCACTAAAATTTACAAATATATATTAAATAAAAGTTGTAAATTATATATTTAAATATAGTTATGATAAAGCTTTTATATTTATACATATAGTACGATAAAATTATTTATAGTTATACGTTATTATACATATAGTATATATAGATAAATTCATACAAGTAGTTATAAGTAGTTATACATAAATGTATATAAAGATATTAACAAATATATAGATTTACATATATGTTTACATAGTTACAAATATAGTTATATTTAATTATATAGAGTGTTATATAGTTATACAAATATTTATATATAGTTATACACATATAGTTAACCATAATGTTATATGTTGTTATACATGTAATAATAAATATAGTTACATGTGGTTATACATATAGTTACACATAGAGTTAAACTTATATTTATACATGTAGGTTTA
>JAREIK010005956.1:0-7500 GCA_029783825.1 Sapria himalayana | reverse complement strand
ATATATCTATCTATCTAAGATATCCATCTATCTATATATTTTTCTATCTATCTGTCTACTGATCTATCAACAGTCTTTATATATATCTATATATCTATCTATCTATTTGTCTTTATATCTATTTGTTTAATTATTTGTTTAATTATTTGTTTAATTATTTGTCTATCTATCTATTTATCAATCAATCTATCTATTAATATATTTATCAATCTATCTATCAAACTGTCTAACAATCTATCTTTTTATTTTTTTTATCTGTTTATCTATCTAAATATCTATCCATCTATCTATTAATGTAAAAATTTTTCAATCTATTGTTTATCAATCTATCTAGCTATCTATTAATCTATCTAGTAATCTATCTATCAATCAATCTATCTATCTATTTAATTTTCATTCTTTCTATAAATCTATCTATTTATCTATCTATCAATCTATTTTTTATCTGTCTATCTATATATTTATCTATCTATTTATCTATCTATCTATTTATCTATCTATATGCCTATCTATCTATCTAACTATTTGTCAATATATGTGTCTAATCAACTTTCTATATAAATGTCTAATAATTTGAATATCTATCTATAATATATTTATCTATATATCTGTCTATCTATATATCTATTTATCTATTTATCTAACTGTCTTTAATATTTCTATCTATATATGTATCATTCTATCTATCTAATTATATAACTATCTGTCTATGTTTCAATTCGTCCATCAATTTGTTTATAAATCTATCTATCATTCTATCAATCTATCTATCAATCTATCTATAAATCTATCTATTAATTTGTTTATAACTCTATCTATCTATTTGTCTATATATCTGTCTATCTATTTTTTTAATCTATTTACCTTTATATATATATATATATATATATATATATATCTCTCTCTCTCTATCTATCTATCTATCTATCTATCTTTCTATTTATCTGTCTATCTATCCATCTATCTATGTGTCTATCTATCTATCTACATATCTATCTATCTATCTATCTATCTAAATATCAATATATTTGTCTACCTATGTATCTATCCATCTATGAATCTATCTATCAATCAATCTATTGAACTTCTTGTCTATCTATCGATATTTTTATTTGTATATCTATCTATCTGTCAGCTTATCTATATATTTATTTATCTATTTATTTTTATATCTATCTATCAATCTTCTATCAAACAATCATTGAATTTGTCTGCCTATCTATCTGTCAGTCTCTCTATCTATTTATCTATCTATCTATTTATATTTCTATCTATATATCTATTAAATAATTAATCAATCTATCAATCAATCTATCTATTTATCTATATATTTATCTATCTATTTGTATATCTATCTATCTATTAGTCTATCTTTCTATCTATCAATCTTTATTCTCTATATATATATATATATATATATCTATTTATATATCTATGTATTTGTCTTTCTATCGATCATTCTATATGTCTATCTTTCTATCAATCTATCTAATAATTTATCTATCTATCAATCTATCTATCTATCTATTAGTCTATCAATCTCTATGTCATTTTGTCTATCTTTTTGTCTATTTATCTATCTATATATCTGAATATCTATATATCAATCTATTTGATATTCTAACTTACTATCTATCTATTTATCTGTCTATCTATTTATCTATCTGTCTATCTATCAATCTGTATATCTATCTATATATCTATCTATCTGTTTGTCTATATATCTGTCTATCGAACAATTTTCTATCTGTCAATCTATCTGTCTATCGATCACTTTTCTATCTGTCTATCTATATAATTGTCTATTTTTCAATCTCTAGATCTATCTAGTTGTCTATCTATCTAATTTTATAACAATATATCAATCTATATTTTTATATATCTATATATCTATTTATCTATTTTTCTATCTATCTTTTTATCTATATGTCTATCTCTCTGTCATTGTAGTTTTCTATATATCTATCTATCTATCCATCTGTTTGTCTATCTATTTGACTATCTATCTATTTATCTATCTATCTATTTTCCTATTTATATGTCTATCTATCTATCTATCTGTCTGTCTGTCGATCTATTTGTCTGTCTTTCTATAAATATGTCTATCATTTTATCTATCAAATTATCTATCAATCTTTCTATCACTCTATCAATCTATTTATCCATCGATCTTTTTTTCTATCTTTAAATCTATCTATCTATTTTTGTATATAACAATCAATCTCTCAGTCAGTGTATCAATCTACTTATGTATCTATATATCTTTTTTTATATCTATCTATGTGTCTTTCTATCTATTTGTCTATCGATCTATCTGTATATATGTCTATGTATCTCTCTATCTATTTTTCAATCTTTCTATCTATCTATCAATCTATCTATCTATATATCTATTTATATGTCAATCTTTATGTCTATCTATCTATCTATCTACCTATCTATCTATCTGTCTATTTATCTATCTATCTATATTTGTATCAATCTATCTTTATTTCTATATATCTGTCTATCTATCTGTTTGTTTGTCTATCTGCTTATTTATCTATTTATATACCAGTATATCTGTTATCTATCTACTATCTATCTATAAATATTCTATTTATCTATATGTCTATCGATATGTTAATCTATATATATTTCTCTATGTCTATCTATTTGTCTAACCACATATCGATCCACAATCTATATATCTAACTATCTATTTATATGTCAAATTTTATGTGAAAAAATCTATCGATCTATATGTCTATCTATCTATCAATATAACTATCTATCATTCTATAATTCTGACTTTATATATATCAATATGCCAATCAGTCTATAAATTTGTATATCTATCTCTATATAAATATATCTATCAATCTGTCTATTCATTTGTCCATCTATCATTCTATAAATTATCCTATATATCTAGCTATCTATCTATCAATCTTTCTATCAATCTATCAATCTATCTTTTTATCAATCTATCAATAAAAATATCTATCAATCTATCTATCATTCAATCTATCTATCAATCTATCTATCAATCTATATATAACCAGTCTTTCAATTTGAGTATCAATAAATCTATCTATCAATCTATTAGTCTATCTATCTATATATATATATTTATATTTATCTATCTCTATATCTATCTATCTATTTATTATGTATATCTATCTGTTGATCTATCTGCATATATATCTATTTTGATATTTGTCTTTCTATATGACTATATATATATATATCTATTAGTCTATTTATCTGTCTATCTATTCATCTATCTGTATATGAATTTATTTATCTATCTATCTATATATCAATCTCTATATATATCTATTTATATATCTATCTGTCAATCTATTAGTTTATCTTTATGTCCATCTATCTATCTATCTATCAATCTGACATTCTTTTAGTTTGTCTAAATGTGTGTCTGTCTATCTATTTTTTTATATATCTCTAATATGTTTATCTATCTTTCTAACTATCCAACTATTTATCTTTTTATCTATCTATTTGTATATCTATTTGGCTATCTATTTGTCTATCTATCTCTTTATCTATCTGTATTTCTATTTGTCTTTCTATCTATGTATCTATCTATCTATTTGTCTAACTATCAATATATTTTTTTCTATATATCTATCTATCTAACTATATATTTATCTATCTATAGATTTGTAAATCTATCAATCAATTTATCTATCTATCTGTCAATATTTCTATCTATCTATCTATCTATCAGTCTTTTTTTATGTCTATCAATATATCTATCTATCTATATATCTTTCTATTTATCTATTTTTCTATCTATCTATATATCTTTCTATCTTTCTATCTTTCTATCTATCTATCTTTTTCTCTAGATTTATATTTATCTCTTTCTATCTATCAGTTTATTTATCTGTTAATCTATCTATTTTTCTATTTGTCTATTTTTCTATCCACATATCTGTCATCTTTTTAACTATCTATCTAATATTATATCGAATTATCTATCTATCATTCTATCTATCTTTCTATATATTTATCTATCAATCAATTTGTCTATCAACCTATCCATCAATCTTTCTATCAATATGTCTATCAAACTATCAATATATCAATCAATCAATCTATCTATCTATCTATCTATCTGTCTGTCTATCTATCTATCCAGCAATATATCAATCAATCTATCTATCTATATATCTTTCTTTATTTCTATTAATCTATATAACTATCTCTCTATCTATCTATTTTTCTATATATTAGTCTATCGATTTTTATATCTATCTTTCTTTCTATATGTCAGTCTATAAATCTGTCTATATATTTGTCTATCAATCTATTCATTAAACACTCTATTAATATGTTAATCTATCTATCTATTAATATGTCCTTCTATCTTTCTATCTATTTTTCTTTCTATCTGTCCATCTATCTATTTATCTATTTGTCAATCAATTATTCAATCAATCAATCAATCAATCTATATGTATGTATGTCTATCTTTTTAGCTATCTATCTGTCAATCTATCTATTTGTCTAATTAAATTTCTATATATATATATATATATATATCTTTCTATCTATATATTTATTAAACTATCTATCTATATATCTATCAATTAATTTGTTTATCAATCTAACTATAAATCTATCTATAAATATGTCCTTCTAACTATCTAACTATCAGTTTATTTATCTGTCTATTTATTAATCTATTTTTCTATTTATCTTTCTATTTATTAATCTATCTATTTATCTATCTGACTATGTATTTGTTTATCTATTTTTTTATCTATATATCGAATAATACATCTATCTATGAATCTATATATCTATCTATCTATCTGTATATCTATCTGTCTATCTATCTATCTATATATTATATACCTCTCGTTCTATATATCTATTAATCTATGTATCAATCTATCACTCTATCTATTTATCAATCTATCTTTCAAACAATTAATCAATATTTTCATCAATATTTTTATCAATATTTTTATCAATTTATCTATCTATCGATGTGTCTATCAATCTATTTATCTATCTGTCATTCTATCTTATTATCTATCTAGTTATCAATTTTTCTGTCTATCTTTCTATGTATCTATCTATCTATTTATGTAACTAACTGTCTAACTATTTATCTATCTATGTATCATCTATATAAATGTCTATCAATTTATATATCTATATGTCTATCAATCTGTTTATCAATCAATCTATCGATATGTCCTATATATCTATTTTTTTGTTTATCTATATGTCGATCTATTTGCCTATCTATCTATTTATCTTTTTGTATATCTATCTCTATATCTATCTGTCTATCTATATCTTTCAATGAATCTATCTATCTATCTATCTTTCTGTCTATCAATCTATCTATCTATTTATATGTCTATCTTTCTGTCTATATATCTCTTAATCTATTTATCTATCAATCTATTTGAACATAAATTTAACTATTTATATATCTATGCATTATTTTTCTATCTGCGTATAAATATGTCTATTAACCTATCTATCTATCAATTTGTCTATCAATCTGATTTTCAATTTATCTTTCAATATGTCCTTCTATGTATTTCGTTATCGGTCTATTTGTACTTATATCTATCTTTCTTTCTTTCTATATATCTATCGGTCAATCTATATATCTATCTTTGTGTCTATCTATTTGTCTATCTATATGTATTAATATCAGTTTATATATTTATCTATTTATCAATTTTTTTATCTATCTTCTATTTATATGTCTATCTATCTGTCTATCTATTTGTCAATCTTTCTATCTATATATCTATCTATTTATCTATATGTCTATATATCTATATATCTATCTATGTGTCTATATATTTGTCTATCTAACTGTATATCAATCTATCTATCTATCTTTTTATCTATTTGTCTATGTAATCCATTATCTATCTGTCTATCTATCAATCTATTTATATGACTATCTAGTTATCTATATGTTTATCTATTTGTTAATCTATTTACATATCTATTTGTCTAATTATAAGTCTATCTATCTGCATATCAATTTATATATTTAGCCTTCTCTTTCTATCTATTTAAGTGTCTATCTATTAGTCAATCAATCAATCTGTCTGTCTGTCTATCTATCTGCCTATCAATATATCTATATATTTATCTATCTATTTATCTATCTATCAATTTATCTAACTATTTATCTATCTATATGTCTATTTATCTATCTATCAATTTATCTATCTTTGCATCTATCTTTCTATTATTCTATATATCTATTTGTCCATCTATATGTCTATTTATCTTTTTATCTATCTATCTATCTATCTTTTTGTCTATATTTCTATCTATTTTTTTTCTCTCTATTAGTCGATCAATTTATCTATTTGTTTATCTATCTATCATTATATATATATTATATATCTATTTGTCTATTAATCGATCTTTCTATCTTTCTAACTATATATATATATATATATATGTCTATCTATCTATCTATATATTTATCTACATATCTATCTATCTTTTTATCTATCTATATATCTGTTTATCTATATATCTCTTAATCTTTCTATCAATATGTCTATTAATCAATCTATCTATCTATCAAACTATTTATAAATATGTCTATCAATATGTTTATATATATAATTATATATATATATCTTCTATCTATATATTTGTTTGTCTATCTGTCTTTCTTTCTATTTGTCTATCTATCTATTTGTCAATTTGTCTATCTATAGTTCTATTTATCTATCTGTATGGCTGTCTAGTTATCAATCTACATAGCTAAATATTAATCTATTTGTCTTTCTATCTATCTATAGGTCTATCTATCTTTATATCTTTTGTCTATCTATTTATATATTTATCTATATACCTATGTATTTGTCTATATACCTACTATGTATATATCTATTAATCAATCTTACTATCTATCTATTAATAAATCTATATATCTTTCTATGAATCTCACTATCTTTATTCTATGTATCTATCTTTCAATATATCTATTAATTTCTTTATCTATATATCAATCCATCTTTGTATCTTTTTGTCAATATACTTTTCTATCTATTTGTTTATCTATGTATATATATATCTATATGTTTATCTACCTATCTATCGATCGAACCATCTATCTATTTTTTTATCAATATTTCTATTAATCTTTCTATAAATATTTCTATCAATATGTCTACAATCGATCTATATATATATATCAAAATATCTTTCTATCTGTATATCTATCTACTATCAATCTATACATCTATCTTTTAGTCTATCTATGTATCTATTTATTTTATGTGTCAATGTATCTTTCTGTCTATCTAACTACCTATTATATGTCTATCTATCTTTCATAATCTATTTATCTAACTATCTATCATCAGTCTATCAATATGACTATCAATCTGACTATCAATATGTCCTTCTATCTGTCTATCTAGTTTATCTATCTATCTATATATATATTTATCTTTCTATCTATCTATTTATCCAATCTGTCTGTCTATCTATCTACCT
>JAREIK010005955.1:0-15339 GCA_029783825.1 Sapria himalayana | reverse complement strand
TGGTCCTCCCTTATCCCGAACCGTACGGACATGCAAGCCTGAGCGGGCCCGGCACGGCACGGCACGGCACGGCCCACCGTGCTTGCAGGACGTGCCGGGCCCGGCTATTTTAAACCATGCCGGGCCAGGCATGGTACTGTAACCGTGACGTGCCTGGCCCTGCACGGCGGCATGCTCGTGCTCAAAAAATTCGGCCCGGGCTGGCCCGGCCCGGCCCATTTGACACCTCTACATGAAACGTTAATTTTCTGCAGAATTTCTTTCTCCCATGCCCATTTTAAAATATCTTGAAATTGTCATTTCTTCCTTACAAGCCTTTTTTGCACTTTTTATGGAGAATCTTCCTTGAACATTCAATGTCCATTTCAACCCAGTGTTTATCAAAATCAAATGCCTTTCTACTATGCTTTGTTGTTTTTGCATTAATTTTCAACATAATGATGCCTTTAATGATTCCCTAAATAAATTATCATCAAGCTTGTATCTGGCTATTGAAAATTCAGCCCATTGACTAGTATTTGTATTTATCCTCTAGCTTGTTGATTCCTCTAAATTATTTTATTCTTCTTCTTCTTCCTCATTTTTTTCTCCTTCTATTTATTCCTCCGCTTCATCCTCCTCCTCTTCCTCCTCTATTTTTTCTTTTTCATCATCATCATAATCTTATTATTCTTTTTTTATTCCTCTTCTTGTTTATCTTCCTTTTATTCTTTTTCATTCTCCTCTTCCTCTTCTTCTTCCCGTTCATATTCCTCTTATTCGCAAACTTCTTCTTCTTCATATTCTTATATTTCTTTCTCTTCTTATTCTTCTTCTTCTTATTCTTCTTCTTGTCATTCTTCTTCATATTCTTCCTATTCTTCGTTATCTTATTCTTTATATTGTTCTATTTCTTCTTCTTCCATTTATTATTATTATTATTATTATTATTATTATTATTCTTCTTCTTCTTCTTCTGCTTCTTCCTCATATTATTATTATTCTTCTTCTTCATTTTTTGCTACTTCCATCTCTTCTTCTTCTTCTTATTATTCTTCTTCCTCTTATTCTCTCTCTTCTTCGTCTTCTACCTCTTATTATTATTCTTCTTCTACCTCATCATAATCATCTTCTTCTTTTACTTTTCTCTCTTCGTCATCTTCTTCTACTTCTTCTTCAAACTATTATTTTCTTCTTCTTCATCAACTTCTTCTTCTTCCTTTTAATCTTCTTCTCATTCTTCTTTTTCTTTTATTCTTCATTTTCTTATTCGTCATCCTCCTTTTATTTTTTTTCTACTTCTTTCTCTTTTCTATTTCTTCTTCCACCTCCTCATATACTTTTTTTTCTTCTTCTTCTTATTTTCAGCTTCATCATCATCATCATTATCATCTTTTTCTTCTTCTTCTTTTTCTTCCTCTTCTTCACATTTTTGTCTTCTTCTTATTCTCCTTCATATTCTTTTATTTTTTCATCTTCAACTTTTTTTTGTTGTTCTACTTCTTATTCATCTTTTTCTTGTAATTTATCATCATCTTCTTCATCTTTATCATCATCATCTCCTTCTTATTTTTCTTATTTTTCAACATTTTTTTTATTTTTCTTCTCCTTATTTTTATTCTTCTTGCTATTATTTTTATTCTTCTTCCTCCTTTTCTTTTTTTTCTACTTCTTCCTTTTCATCTTCTACTTCTTCATTTTCCACTTCATATTCTTATTCTACTTTTTCCTTCTCTTCCTTTTGTTCTTCCACACATTCATATTTTTTTCTTCTACTTTTTATTCTTTCTATTCTCATCTTTTTCATATTCTTCTTCTTTTCTTTTTCTTCTTATTCTTCCTCTTCTTCTTATTCTTCCTCTTCTTCCTCTTGTTCTTATTCTTCTTCTTTTTCTTCTTCATCTTTTTCTTTTTAATGTTTTATTATTTTTTTACTTTTTCCATTTCATCATCTTTTTGTTCTTCTCCTACTTCTTTTAATACTACTTCTTCTTCCTATTCTTCTTCTTCTTCTTCTTTTTATTCATCTTCTTGTTCATGTAATTATTTTTTTTTCTTCATTGTAATCATCCCTTTTTCTTCTTCTTCGTCCTTTTTTTTCTGGTTCCTCTTCATATTCTTCTTCTTCTTTTCTCATTTATCTTCTTCTTCCTTTTCTTCATGTACTTTTTCATCGCCTTATTGTTGCTCTTCTTCTTTTTTTTTCATCTTAATCCTCCTCCACTTCTTTTTTTTCTTCATCCAATTCTTCTTCTTCTTTTTTTTTATTTCTATTCTTCTCCTTCTTCTTCTTATTCGTCTACTTTTTCTTATTCCTCTTCCTCTCTTCCTTCTTCTTCTACTTCTTCTTTCTTCTAATTTTTTTCCTCTTCTTATTCTTATTCTTCTTCTTTTTCTACTTCTTCTTTCTTTACTTATTCATCTTCTTCTTCCTCTTCTTCTTTCTCTTGTTCTTCATCTTCTTATTCTAGTTTTTATTCCTCTTTTTATCTACTTCTTATTCTACTTATTCATTTTCTTCATCATTATCTATTCTTTTTCTTCATCCTCATCCATTTCTTCTTCCTCTTCTTTTTATTCCTCTTCTTTTTCTTCATTTTCTTCTTCTACTACTTCTGCTTCTTCCTCTCCTGAATCATCATGATCTACTTCTATATCATCTTTTTATTTTTTTTTATTCTTCTTATTCTTCTTTTTAATCCTCTTCATGTTCCTCTTTCTTTTCCTCTTCTTCTTTCTCTTATTCTACTTCATCTTTTTCTTCTTTTCTTTCCTTCCTTTTCTTTTAATTTTTCTTCCTCTTTTTTTTTATTCTTCTTCATTTCGTTTTTTTTCATCTCCTTCATCTCCTTCTTCTTCTTCTTCTTCTTCTTCTTCTTCTTTTTCTTCTACTTATTTTTACTATGTTTCTTCTTCTTCCTCTCCTTTTTCCTATTCTTCTTATTCTTCTTCTTATTCTTCTTATTCTTCTTATTCTTACTCTTCATCATTAACATCATCTTCTTCTTTTTCTGCTTTCTTGCTTTTATTTCTTCTTCCTCATCAACTTATGCTTCTCTTTCTTCATCTTCTTATTTTTTTTCTTTTTAATCTTTTTCTTCTTCCTTTTCTTCTTCTTCTACTTATTCTTCATCGTATACTTCTTCTTCTTCTTCGTTCTCTTCGTTATCCTTTGATTCTTCATCTTATTTTTCCTTTTCTTTTTCTTAATCTTCTTCCTCTTCTTCTTCTTCCTCTTCTTCTTCTTCTTCCTCTTCTTCTTCTTTCTCTACTTCTTTTTATTCTTCTTACTCTTCTTCTTCTCCCTCTTCTTCTTCTTCCACTTCTTGTTCCTCTTCTTTATTTTCTTCTTCCATTTGTTCTTCTTCTTCATCTTATTCTTCTTCTTCTTCCACTTCCTCCTTTTTTTCTTCTTCTTTATCTTCTTCCTCTTCCTCCTCTTTTTTTTTCTTCTTCTTTATCTTCTTCCTTTTCATCATCCTCCTCCTCTTCTTCTTTTTCTTCTTCATCATCTACTTCTTCTTCTCATTCTTCCTCTTCCTCCTCCTCCTCCTCCTCCTCCTCCTCTTCTTCTTCTTCTTCTTTCTCTTAATCACCTCCTTCATCTTCATCTTCTTCCTTTTCTTCATGTTTTTATTCTTCTTCTTCTTATCACTCTTATTATTTTTCTTTTTTTTCATCTTTATCTTATTTATCATATTATTCTATTTCTTTTTCTTCTTATCTTTTTTTTTCTTCTTCCTTTTTGTATTCTCATATATTTTTTTCTTCGTTTTCTACTTCTTATTTTTCTTTTTCTTCACCTTCCTCCTCCACTTTTTTTTTCTTCTTCTACTTGTTCCTCTTTTTCTTCATATTTTACTTCTTCATCATCATATTCTTTTTCTTCATTTTTTCTACTTCTTCCTTTTTTTCTTTTTATACTTCTTCCTCTTCTTCTTATTCTTCTTCTAATTCTTTCATTTCTTTTTTCTCTTTCTTCCTATTCTTCCCCTTCTCTTTCATCTTCCTACATTTCTTCTTCTTCTACCATGTCTTCTTACTCTTCTTCTCCTCATTCTTCTTCAACTTCTTGTCTTCTTCTTCCTCTTATTCTTTTTCTTCTTATTTTCTCTTCCTCTTTTTGTTCTTCTTCTTCGAGCTCTTCTTTTTCTTCTTCACTTTCTTCTACTTATTCATCTTTCATTTCTTCTGCTTATTCTTCTCTTTCTTCTTCTTCTTCTTCTTTTTTTCTTCTTTTTCTTCCTCTTCTTCAGCTTCTTACTTTTATTATAATTATTCTTCTTCTATTTCTTTGTATTCATCATTATCATCATCATCATCTTCTTCTTCTACTTGTTCTTCAAATTTTTTTAATTTTTCTTTTTCTTATTTTTATTATTTTTCTTTCTTATTTTTCTTTTTATTTTTCTTCTTATTTTTCTTCTTATTTATATTCTTCTTGCTATTCTTTTTATTCTTATTTCTCTTCTTCTTTTTCTTCTTTTCTTCTTCATAATCATCTACTTCTTCTTCTTCTACCACTTATTATTATTATTATTCTTTCTTCTTTTCCTTTTCTTCTTCCACTCATTGATATTCTACTACTACTACTTCTTCTTTTTAATATTCTTCCTCTTTTTCTTATTCTTCTATTTCTTCCTCTTCTACTCTCTTCTTCTTCTTCTTCTTCTTCTTCTTCTTCTTCTTCTCTTTCATTTTCTTCTTCTTCTCCTTCATTTTCTTCTTCTTTTCCTTCTCCTCCTCCTCCTTCTTCTTTTTATTCTAATAATACTTCTTCTTCTTCTAATTATCCTTTTTCAACTATTTTTTCTTAATCTTCAACTACTACTACTAGTACTACTTCGTCTTCTTCTTCTATTACATCTTTATCTTATCCTTCTTATTATACTTATTCTTATTTAGTTTTTTTTTCTCTTCTTCTTCTAATCATCTTCTTTTTCTTATTGAGCTTCTTCATATTCTTATTATTCAATTTTTTATTCTCCTTATTTTTCTTCTTCTTCTTTTGCAACTTCTTCTTCTTCTATGTTTTCTTATTCTTATTATTATTCTTCTTCTATTTCTACTACTTCTTTTTTTCTTATTATTCTACTTCTTCTTCATTTTCTTTTTCTACATAGTCTTCATCTTCATGTTCTTTTACCTCTTCTATTTTTTTTATTCTTCTTTTCTACTACTACTACTACTACTTCATCTTCTTATTCTTCTACTTTTTTTTTCTTCTTCTTCTTCCTCTTCTTCTTCATTTAGAGGTGTCAAACGGGCCGGCCCAGCACGGCACGACCCATTTTTCACGTGCCCAGCCGTCTGTGCCGTGCCGTGCCGTGCCGCCCGCTCGGTCACGGTGCGCACGGCAAGGCAGGGCAGGCGGGGCGGGGCGGGTCGGGTCTGTGTGGACACCGACCGCGGTCTTTTTTACCGGGGGCGGGGCCCGGTTGGGTCACGAGTACGACTCAGTGAGTCGTGACCGTGAGTCGTGACTCGTGAGCGTGACTCGTGTAGTCGCGACTCACGAGTAACGACTCAGGCACGGCGGGCCGGCGTGCCGTGCCAAGGCACGAGCCGTGCCGGGCCAGGCACGGCTAGGCTCGTGCCAGGCATTGGCACGGCTCGTGCCGGGCACGGCCCGGCACGTGGTTTGTTCGGCCGGGCCCGGCACGGGCCCGGGCACGTTTTTTTATCGTGCCGGGCCGGGCCGGCCCGGCCCATTTGACACCTCTATCTTCATTATATTGTTCTTCATCTTCTTTTTCTTCTACTACTTCTTCTTATGCTACTTTTTCTTCTTATTCTTTTTTTTTTCTTTTTCTTCTAATCTCTCTTCTTCTTCTTCTTCTTCTTCTTATTCTTTTTCTTTTATTATTCTTTTTCTTCTACTTTTTCTTTTTATGCTTCTTTTTTTCCATCATTGTCATATTCTTCATCTATTTCTTGTTCTTAAATTTCTTCTTCTTCTTTTATTTTTTTTTCTTCAAATTCTTCTTCTTCTTCTAATTCTACTACTACTACTTCCTCTTCTTCTTCTATTATTCCTTTTTCTTATTATTATTATTATTATTATTATTATTCTTCTTCTTCTTTTCCTCCTTATTCTACTTTTCCTCTACTACTACTACTACTACTACTTCTTCTTCTTCTTCTTCTTCTTATTCTTCTTATTATTCTTATTATTCTTCTTTTTCTACTTCGAATTCTTATTATTTTTCTACGTTTTCTACTTATTCTTCATATATACTTCTTCTTTTACTTTTTTTTCATCTTCATTATTATATATTTTTTCTACTTCTTCTAATTTTTTTCTTCTTTTGCTTCTTCTTCTTCTTCTTCTTATTCTTATATATCTACTTTTTTTATCTTCTTCTTATGTTTCAACTTCCTTTTTTTTACTTCTTCTTCAATTTCTTCTTCTTTTACTTCTTTTTTTTATAAGTAAAATCTTTAATATCAAAATATGCATAATCTAAGGATGATTCAATCTATTACATTCCTTGTAGAAAATAACCTAACTTTTTTTTTGGAGTAATGTATCTACATCGTTTTTCTTTTATTCATGCTATTTATGGTTTCTTTCTTTCCATATTTAATAAACAACGGCTCCAAATATTCCTTTTCATATGTGATTCTCCATTGATTTGGCTTAGTACTTTTATTTGAAGCTCTTGAAACATGTAGAAATGGAATCTATTGATCGTTCTTTTGATATCTATCTTTTTTTAATGTTGCCAAATACTTTTGGAAAATTGACATTCAAAAATACATGCTTCACCGATTCTTGATGGTTACGGATTTTGCACTGCATGTTTTTCGGGATTGAGAATTAACTATCTTTGGTTCTGATATTGCCACATTTGGCAATCCACAAGAATACTGTATCCTTTGGAATATGATTAGTAAACCATATCACTTTGGTCCATGCTTTGGTTTTTTTTTTGTATATTTTCTAGAAAATAATTTATATGCTTCAAATATTTTCATTCCATTGATACCTTATTTATTAAGTAATGTTTTAGCTTGGTTAATATCACTAGTTTTTTCAATTAGTAAATCCCTAACAAAGATTAGGGATTTCCAGAATGGAGGGTCATATTTGGATAATTCATACGCATAAGTATTGGAAAATTTTAAATAAAAATGGTTTACCCTCTCAATCTAGAGAGAGAATCCTTTTTCTTATTGATTCTTCATAGATTTTTAATAAAAAAAGATTTTATCCATATTGCTAATTCAAAGATACCACCTCTGCCATTTGAGATGGGTATGCATTCTTTTTGCCAAGAGGCTCTTGGCCTAAATCTAGACTTCCCTATAGGATTCTTCTACATGCACTTTCAATTCTACTAATAATAGATGATGGTAAGAGGATTACTAAAAATCAATATCTCTTTATACATTTGATTACTGTGCGTAGTAGTTATAGCCTTCCGAAAAATGAAAGAATTTTACTAGCCCATTAGTGTATGGATGAATTTATTTTGACTGGCAATGTAAAGATTGTGTTGTGATTAATCTACTTGAAGATAGTGGAACTCTAAGAAATGTGAAAGAAAGTGATCGTTCGATAAATCACGAATATTGCAATATTTCATTAATCATTTTGGTATTAACTCCTCCAAAGAAAATATTTGATTTTAGAAAATTATATTTAACTAGGAGGTGGTAGTGAATTCACTTAATGAATTCTGAAGGATTTTAATTGAGGAAGAATTTTCTTTAGCAAAGATAATCAAATCATTTGTATATAATAAGTGAGATTTTATGTGGGGCACAACTTGTGCAAAAAGAAAAAACTTCTAAGTTTGTTATATCGATAAGAAATCTAGATAGGGATTCTATGTAGATTGCAAAATGATGGGGAGAAATGGGATCTTATTGCCTTAACTCTTTTTTTTTCATTTAAAAAATCAATGTAATTCTCCATTAATTACAATAAAAAATGAGGTAGAGGACATACATTCATATATTGTATCTATGGATACTATTGGGAAATTACAAGCTATAAGGGCCTCTTTCAAGAACAACCATTCCACCATGTCAAATACTTTCTCAAGATCAATCTTGAAAAAAATATCTAGGTGATATTCTTTTTCTTGCATATCTTCTTATTAGATTCTGCACAAGTAAAAAGTTGTCTGAAATTATATAGTCCTTGATGTATGCTGCTTGGGCTGAATTAATTATATCATTTAGAATTCCCTTTACTCTTGAGGCAATTAGCTTAGAGATAAGCTTATATAGAATATTACAGCATGAGATAGGTCTATAATATTTCACTGAAGAGTCATGAGAAGTCTTAGGTATTAGGGCTATATAAGCATGGTTGATTTGCTTTAGCATTCTTCTAGAATTGAAGAAGTTTCGTAAAGCATTGATTATGTCCCTTCCGATGAGATCCCTAGCCTCTTTGTATAATTTAGAAGTGTATTTGTCTGGCCCAATGGATTTGGCATTTCCTATGGAGAATAAGGCTTCTTTACTCTTCTTTGGGAAGAAGTTAAATGATAAAATACTATGCTCTGTATTGTGAAGGGTACCCCCTTCCATAATAACATCTTCACCTATGCTCATTCTTCCCCCCGATGATCCTAATAGATTTTGGTAGTATTTTAAAAGGTTCAGCTATTTCTTCATCTGAGGTGGTGTATTCTCCATTTTGATTTTATTATTTTATTTTTTTGTAGCTTAGCATTTGCTAAGGCGTGAAAGAACTTTCTTCTTCTATCACTTTGCTTGAGATATTTAAATTTTTCTTTGTGACTGAGAAAGGATAATTTTACTTTCTCTAACTTCCTCATTTCAATTCTAAGGCAAGTTTCTTCAACTATAAGTTCTTCATTGTGAGATTTCAATATCTTCTCTTGAATGGTTTGGAGAGATTTTATAGTGAAACCAACCCTAGCACTAATGTGTCCAAAGTGCTTGTCAATTAGCTTCTTAAGCAGATCTTTCAGAATTTTTAGTTTCTTGAATAGCTGAAACAGTATGGAACACTGAATGTTCTACTTCCAAGTATTAAGTAATGTCAGAGTAAACTTCTAATGCTTAAGCCACATATTATAGAACTTGAATGGGATCCTTCATTCATGGGACCCTAACTCTATGGATAAGAGAATCATGAAATGACCTGAAATAATTCCCAGGGGAAGGAATTTTGCATGAGTGTCTAAGCAGAAATTTGCCCATTCCTAATTAATCATTTCCCTATCCAACTTAGTTGTTATTTTCCCATTAGTCCACGTGATGGAGTCTGAGGAAGGAATAGTTAAAGGCTGAGAGGGGATAGTTAAAGTCCTGACATTTATACTATTTTTTTATCCAAGGCTGAGATGGGATAGTTAAAGTCCCCCAATATCTCCCAAATAAAGGTTCTAAAGAGCCATATATGATCAAGTTTTCCTAAAGTGACCTCTTATTAACAATTATATGAAGCTCAGAAATTATTGACAATCTAAAATTGAGCTTCTTTGCCTTATCGAGTATTTTAAGATATATGTGTTTGGAGGAAGAGAATATTACCATGATTTCAATTGTTAGTCTGTCCCAAATAACCATTATTCTACCATTCTGATGGCAGAAGAAATTATCCAGATAATCAAAATCTTTGAATTTTGATTTCATTAGCTGTATAATTTTTTTCCAATTTAACTTAGCTTCAATAATAGCGAATATATCTATCTGGTATGCCTTAAATAGCATGCCTATTTCTTTGTGCTTAATGGAGCAATTGAAGCTTCTTATGTTCCAACTAACTATTTTCATAATATTTCATTACTAGCTTTCATTCCTATACTTTGTATTATAGAAGGATCTGCATTGTTATTATTATTTCCATACATATCATAGCACATAAAATAACATTCATTAGACAAAAAAACCCATATCGTGCCCTAGTGACCTTTCCCTAAGGGAAGCCTCTTATACATCATGCATCTTTTCCCAATGATTATTTGTCATATTATCATAGAGACACATGGAATTACATATATGCCACCCTTAAAACAACCCACATAATTACATGCTTCTATGTTACATATGCCACCCTTTCATACAGAATAAGAGACTCCCTTCCCTCTCTCATTACATCATCTGATCTTATATATGCCACCCTACTCATGTGAGACCCAGAAAACCCCATCACGTTATTAAGTATTTTATATAGAAAATAGTCAATTTGCATATAATGCAATTCATCATAATAAACTAAAAAGTTCTTCATAACTCATATCCATCAAAGTAACTTTATATGTTTCTGTATATTCCTACTCCATGTCTGGAGTAGGGAGTAGAATGGTGTATCAGACAAGTTTAGCTTGTGTGTGAAATTTAGTGCCTCCCAGAAATTTATTTTACTACCACACACAGAATCTAGCATATAGTACAACCAACTTTTCCAAATGTATATGGATAAGTTATATTTAGACCAATTGATTGCATACAATACTCTTACAAATTCTCTTTCCAAGCAAGAAGTATACATTTCCACAGCATGATAGCATGGTTTGTACATATCAGCATGCATTTCTGGATTAGTTACACTACATGCTACATATGACCCCTCGATAAATAGTCCAAAGAGCTCATTAGGTAATTTATTCAAGCAAGCATACACAATCTCAGGTTAATCAAGAACAAAAAACATGAAAATGGGGCAAGACTAGCATAAATCTTGCCTAATCCCTTTAGTTGTGGCAGCATTTAGATTAATTAATAGTAGTACACATGCCATTATGTGCAAGCAATATAACCATTTATGCCTAGAGGTGGCCACACCTCTCCCCAGAAATCCCTTAATAGTGGAGTTCAAACTCATTAACCCATTTTCCAAAGCTCGAGATATAGTACCTACCAGAAACAAAGAAACCATACCAATCAATCTTAGTTTTATAGGAGCTGAGACCTCCAGGAGACCATCTAAGAGGTGCCATGAAGAGTAGTATCCCTTTGTGAATTACTCTTATTTCTAATGTTTAGGGAGGGTCCATTTCTAAGAGTTGTTTACTTCTTTTTTTTCTTTGATTTGAACACCGTGAAACCATCTTTCTCATTTTCCATTCATTGTGTGTTGCTTCCTCTTTCTTCATGTAGAGAAAAATTTGTGCTTCCCCCCTTGCGATCCTGCATCTTCTTGAGAGGCTAGGAGTTGGTCATCCTCCATTGGAAAGTACACCTCAACCTCTCACTTGACTTTAACTTTTAGTTGAAATAATATGGCTTTGGTACCTTTCCTTTTCATTGTTCTTTTCTACCAACTTCTCTTGTTTCCTATAATTGCTTAACGAATACCCAAATGTCAAGCAAAACTTGCAATAAAGTCGCAAATTTTCATATATAACTTGTTGAAAAATCAATGAACCATCTCGAAAGTTTAGAATGATCTTTTTCGACACATCTTCATTCAAATCAATTTCAACTAACACTCTAGTATAAATAATTTTAGATATGCTTGAGTTTAGTTTATCCACATGGAGGAGTTTCTCAATACAACTAGCTATCATACTAAGACCAATAGAATTCCATAGATGAATCGAATAGTTTGGGAATTTCACCCAATTCAATATTGTTGTTATCTTCTTCAACCTGTAATGAAAAGAAATGGGGAGGGGTTGACATACAATGGTCTACCGAATACTAGAAATGGCCTAGCTTTTAACACTTCCTCTATATCATGGGAGTTTTTGAATTTGAAAAAAAACTAGACACTTGGGTATTATATAGTTTGGACATTTATTTTCCACTATTCTTCCACAAATCATTTCAAGAGTAGTTTCTTAGGGTTTCTTGTAACGAAGTAGCCCACTAGACAGTGTTTCTAGGCTTCCATTCCATGGTGCAGGTCATCATTTTTATAAAACACATGGCCTAGTTGTCTATTAGAGAGATGAGACAGATTAAAAGTATTAGCCAAGGTCCTATTCTTGGCAAAGAGGTTGCTCCAAGTGACTTTATTCTTCCCAAATATTTTTTGATGTTTGGTTCCATAGATTTGAAACTATTATTGTGTTTGGACATAATGGCAGTGTTTGTCTCCAAAATAAAGTCATTTGAGGTCTCATTTGAATTTATAGAAAAGTGTTGTACAGGGTCCACACCTTTGCCAATTTATTCCAGTGAATTCATATTAGGAGGGTTTTCATAAAAAATAACTTGTATTTTAGTCCCATTAAATCAATATGTGTGATTATTATCCAATCCAGTGCATTCATTCACATTCAGACCAATTTTTCTACATAAATCAGAAGCTAAATGCATGTTCAACCCATTAACAATATCCAAATCATTAGCTTCATGCATTGTCAAGCTATTTTATTTACATGAAGTATCATTTAAATATGAATTCAAACCAAAATCATTAGAAAATTGTATATTTGCACCAAAATCATTAGCTAAGTGTCATTCTATGCCCCCAGCCCATGACTAGCATTTGCAATGGGTGAATCAATGATTCTATCATGATATTTAATATGGACAGAATGCATTATCCAATGACCACTATATTTTTTAGAAAGAGTATGAGAAACATGTAAATGATCATTATTTTAATAGAATCAAGCATCAATCTCATTTAAATCCATGTTTTTTAAAAAAATTTTAGGCAAAGACTGATTCGGATAGTAGAAGTCTTACCAAAGAATGTTTTTTGAGAAACACCATCATCAATTAAGTATTCTAAAGCATCTGAATCATTTTCTAAATAGATAATGAGTCTTCATTGGCGATGCTACTTCAATGGGGAGCCTTTTTGGTTAAGGGTTTTGATGGAACTTGGCAATTATTAAGATAACCTTATGGCTTCCTCTAAATTATCATGGGGGTTGTTAAAGTTAAATGAATAGGACAATCTTTTAGTAATACCCATCTAGAAAATATATTGAAAAAATTAAGTAAAGAAACTTCCTTACCTAGATTCTATGTTTCAATTCTGACTAAGTGTAGTTTTTGGAATCGAGGCAAGGTTGGGGAGGGGATTGCAAAAGAAGAGAGGGAAAAGAATTTTCTAACTAGCTTTATGGGAGAGAAGTTTTTATGGAAGTCTTAAATCTCTTATTTTGCTTATTTTTCCTCTACTTCTTCTAATTCTACTTCTTTTAATTCTACTACTACTACTTCTTCTTCTTCTTCTTCTTTTTCTTTTTCTTTTTCTTCAACTTCTTCTTTTGCTTCTTTTCATCTTTTCTAGTTCTTCTTATTCTTCTAGTTCTTCTTATTCTAGTTCTTCTTTTTCGTCTTCATTTTAATCTACTTATTATTCTTCTTTTTCTTCAGATGCTTCTTTTTCTTCTGGTGCTTCTTTTTCTTTTTGTGCTTATTCTACTACTACTACTTCTTCTTCTTATTCTTCTTCTATTTCTTCTTATTCTTCTTATTGTTTTTGTTGTTCTTCTTCATCTAAATATATATATTATTATTCTTCTTATTATAATGCCTCTTCCTCCATTTAATCTTTCTATTTTTCCTTATTCTAGTTTTGTTTTTTTTTTAATTTTATTCTCCTACCTTTTCTTCTCCTCCTCAATTATCATCATCAAAATATTATTATTATTATTATTATACTTCTTCTTCAACTTCTTCGAGTTCTTCTTCTTCTTTTTGTGCTTTTACATCATCATCATCATCATCATCATCTGCTTCATCTTCTACTTCTTCTACTTCGTTCTTCAATGTTTACGTATTCTATTTCATCTTCTTTATCTTCTACTATTACTACTACTTCTTCTTATTCTTCTACTATTACCACTACTTCTTCTTATTCTTCTACTTCAACATCATCTTTTTTTTTCTTCTATTTTTTCTTATTGTTCTACTTCTTCTACTGTATTCTTCTTCTACTACTACTACTAAAACTTCTTCTTCTTTTCTTCTACTTATTATTATTATTATAATAATAATAATTATTTTTCTTCTTTTTCTTTTTCTTCTTGTTCTACTTTTACTTATCATTCTTATTTTATGCTTCATTTTCTTCTACTTCTTCTACGACTACTATTTATTATTCAAATTTTTTCCTTCTACATTTTTTTCTATATCTTTTTTCTTTAGCATCATCATCATCATGTTCTTCTTCTAATTCTTCTTCATCTTCTTCTACTTCTGCTTCTTCTTCTTGTACTTCTTCACAATATTCTTCTACTTCTGGTTCTTCTTCTCCTTCTTCTACTTCTTCTTAATATTAGTATTATTATTCTTCTTTGACTTCTTTATTTTCTATTTTGTCTTCTTCTATGACTACTACTAGTATATCTTCATCTTGATCTTTTTCTAGTTATTATTCTTCTTCTTTTTTTCTTGTTCTACTTCTTTTTATTTTTCTTTATTCTTCTTCATTTTAATCTTCTTCTTCTACTTATTCTACTTCTTCTTGTTAGTCTTCTTCTTATTTTGCTTCTCCATCTTCTACTTTTTTATTCTTCTTCTACTTCTTCTTTTTCTTCTTCTTCTAACTACTTCTTTTTCTTCTACTTCTTATGCTTCTTCTTCTTCTTCATATTCTTCTTCTTTTTTTCTTCTTGTTCTTTAATTTATGCTTTATCTTCTTCTTCTTCTTTAACTTATGCTTCATCATCATCATCTTCTTCTTTTTTATCTTATACTTCATCATCATTATCTTCTTCTTCATTTTCTGCTTCTAAGTTTTCTTCTACAACTTCTTCTCATTCTCCTTCTTTTTTTTCTACTTTTGCTTCTTGTTCTACTACTTCTTCTTCTTTCTTTTATACTTCTTCTTCTTCTTTTTCTTCCTCTACTTATTCTTCTTCATTTACTTCTTATTCTTCTTTTTCTTTTACTTCTTCTTCTTTTGTTACTTTTTTTTGATATTTTTTTTAATTTTCTTATACTACTTATTATTCTTTATCTTTTTATTCCACTTTTTATTCTTTTTCTTCTTCTACTTCTTAATTTTGTGCTTCTTCTTCTTCTTCTTCAACTTCTATTTCTTTTGCTTCTTCTACTTTTTATTTTTCTACTTCTTCATCTTTTTCTCATACTTCTTCTTCTCTTACTCAATTATCATCAGCATCATATTATTATTATTATTATTATTATTATTATTATTCTTCTTCTTCTTCTTCTTCTTCTTCTTTTTCTTCTTCAATTTCTTATTCTTCATTTTCTTCTTCTTCTATTTCATCATCATCATCATTATCTTCTTATGCTTCATCTTTTACTTTATCTACTTTTCCTTCTCTAATGTTTACCTCTTCTTCTTTTTCTTCTTCTATCTCTACTTCTTCTACTTCATCATCTTATTCATCTACTTCAGCATCTTCTTCTTCTACTTTAGTCTCTTCTTCTTATTCTTCTACTTCTATTTTTTTTATTTTTCTACTTATTCTTCTACGTATTCTTCTTTTACTTCTACTA
>JAREIK010005954.1:0-55658 GCA_029783825.1 Sapria himalayana | reverse complement strand
GACAAGTAGTCAGATAGACATATAGACAAATAGATAGATAGACATATAAAAAATTATATATATATATATATATATAGACATATATAGATATATTATATATATATATATATACAGATAAAAGAAATGAAGATAGATAAATAGATAGATAGATAGACAGGTAGACAGATAGGCAGATACGCAAATAGGCAAATAGATAGATATACACATAGACAGTTATACAAATAGACAGATAGACAGACTGATAGATAGATAGATAGATATACAGATACATTGATAGATTGACATGCATATAGATAGATAGATATATATATATATATATATATATATATAGATAAATAGATAGATAGATAAAGATATAGATAGATAGATTAATAAATTGATAGGTTGACAAATTGTCAAATTCATAGATAGATAGATAGATAGACAGCTATACAGATAAATAGATAGATAGATATATAGATAGCAACATATATAGAGAGATAGAACGATTGATTGATTGACAAATTGACAGATTGAAAAATTGATAGATTTAAAGAATGAATGATAGATAGATCAAGATATAGACAGATAGATAGAGATACAAGAAGACATATAGTTAGATTGATTGATTGATTGATAGATAGAAAGATAGATAGATAGATATACAAATTGACAAATAGAAAGATAAATAGATAGACATATAGACAGATAGATAGACAGACAGATTAATTGATTGATAGAAAGAGAGTCATATTGACAAATAGACATTTATACAGACAGACACATAAATTTTGATAGACAGACAAATTGTTATTTAGATATAAGAGAAGTATAGGTAGTCAGATATATAGATATATCAAAAAATACAAGTAGTCAAATAGACAGATAGAAAAATATACATATAGTCAAATAGACACATAGATAGATAGACATATACATAGATATACAGATAGCAAGATTCAAAGATAGTTTTTTGAGAGATAGATAGATTGACAGTTAGAGAGATAGATAGATATATAGACAGATAGTTAGATAGTTAGATAAAACGAAAGATAGATAGATAGACATATTGATTGATTTATTGATTATTGATTGAGATATAGATAGACATTTAGATAGATAATTTAACAGATAATAGATAGAAAGATAAACATATATATATTGATAGATTGAAGATGATAGATAGACAGATAGATAGATAGGTAGAAAGTTAGATAGTCAACAAATAGATATATAGATATATATAAAAATGACATATAGACCAATGTAGAATTGACAGATAGATAGACAAATAAATTGATAGACACATAAACATATAGTCAGATATAAAAATAGACATATAGACACATCGATATTAAAATATGGAGAATGTTAGATGGATAGATTGACAGATAGATAATTAAATAAAAAGACTAATAGATAGATAGATACTAAATAGGCTTCTTCTTCAAAAAAAAAACGGTCCTCAACTTATAGAGAGAGAAAATCCCTCTTCCTAGAGAGATAAAATCACCATTTGAGCTCAAACCTAGCTCCTTTGAAGTGCAAAATGGTGGAAATGACTTATCATTAAAAAACAAGTCATTTACCTTGATAACAAAGGAGCCCGCGCCCCCTTCTCGCTCGTTCGGAAAAAAAACAGGAACCCAGTTATCGTTTTTTTCAACCGAGGATTACAGAAGCTCACGGAGCCTTATCAATACATGCTTATTGGAAAATTCTCTCATGGCAGGTCTCGCTTGAGGACATACAACTATTCTTTTCCTCTTTGAAGCTCACGGGAATGGTTAAACTTGCCGACTATGACGCGAAACATATGTTTATGCAGTTTTTTACAGTGGATGATTATTATCGTTTATGGCATCGTGGTGTGTGGCAAGGTTAATGGTTTTCTCATGCAAGTGCTGAAATGGACGAAGGACTTCAGTCCTAAGGTCGAGACGCCTCTTGCTCCGGTATGGTTCTCTTTGCCGAACCTTCCAATATACTTGTTTAATGCGAATTCTCTCCATGCTATAACTTCTGTTTGGGCAAACCATTACTTCGGGATGAGGCTACAGTGGCAATTACTCGGCCAAGCAAGGCCCGAGTATGTGTAGAATATAAACCTCCTCACTCCACTGCCGAAAGAAATCTGGATAGGAGAGGGAGATAATGGGCAGAATACTGGCTTTTGGCAAAATGCCATACCCAAAAACATGCCCTGTTATTGTCAAATCTGTAACAGACTTGGGCATGATAAATCTGAATGTAAAATAGGAAGAGAGCCGCTAGGCAAAGTCCAAGGGAGAGAAGCTATAAGAAGGAAGGTAGAAACATGGATAAGGAGGGAGGAAGTGGCCCCGAAACCTCTAGTTTTAGGGGATGAAGAAGGGGAGAGTAGGCGAGAGAACGAGATTTTTTGTTTAGAAATGGAGGGAGATAGAAGCAATAGGGTATTAAGTATGGAGGGAAGTAATGAAGAAGGCATGGAAGAGAGATGGGAGGTAGTGAAAGCTAGAAGAAAAAGAGCTAGGAAAAATAAACATAGAAGGGTGTTAAAGGAAAAAATATAAGATTATAACTGGATAGAGGAGGATCTCCTAGACTTTCCAGATGAAGATTCGGAGGTGTTTAGTTGTCCTCAACTAGGTATAGAGGAAGTTAAGAAAGAGAGTTATTTAGGAGAAGTGAAGGATGATTTAGAAATGTACGATAAAATTGATGAAAATTTAACTAAATTTCAATCTATGGAAGCCATAAAGAGAATGGCTATGCAACTCGGCAAACTAGGAAAATATAATGTATTACCTCAATCTATTCCTTCCAAGAGTGCGAGAAATATGAGGAAGAATTTAGATAAAAAATATGATTCAAAATGCATAACTAGATTACAATCCAAATTAGATTTTAATGGATAGATATATATAATGGAATATTAGAGGGGTGGAAAATAACCCTTCGATAAATAGGCTTAAAAATCTGATTAAAACATATAAAATTGCCTTAGTAGTTATAGCAGAACCTATTACACAACAGGATCAAATAATAAAATATAGTAGGATATTAGGGTTTAATAACTCATTTTCTAATTTAAATAGTAAACTCTGGTTAATGTGGCATAATAATCTAGACATTGAAATATTAAAAGACACAGAACAAATAATACACTTTAAAATGAATAAAAATACAGAAGATATAATATCGTTTGTATATGCTAAAAATGATAAAAAAGCTAGGTTGGTTTTATGGGAGGAAATGCGGGATATAGCATCAAAAAACACTCCATGGTTAATAGGAGGAGATTTTAATGTAATTAGAAGTTCTTTAGAGAAGAAGGGATGAAAAACTCTGAACACAATAGCAATGTCTCAATTTAATGAGGCGATCTCTAAATCCAGTTTAATGGAAATAGCTTATACGGGCTCAAATTATACATGGTGTAACAACTGGGGTAACAGAAGGGCAATTTGGGCCAGACTGGATAGGGTAATGTGTAATGCTAAGTAGGCAGCCTCGCATGGGTCTACATCGCTTAGGCATTTAAGTAGAACCTGTTCAGATCACTCTCCACTTCTTATAACAATTCTCCATAATAAAAGGAGCACAGGAAGCTTTAAATTTCAAAATATGTTGGGAAAGCATCCAGAATTTGAAAAATTGGTGAAAGAATCTTGGTCAGAGCCAGCACAGGGTAAACCGATGCAGGTTCTAATGTCCAAGTTAAATAGACTTAAAAACATTTAAAATCATGGAATAAGGATGTTTTTGGGAATATAAATCTGAAAATAAAACAAGCAGAAGAGAAGGTAGAAAAATTAGAAATTGAATATGATAATAAAAATAATGATAAGATTAGACAAGAATTAAATAAGGCTAAAGCTGAATTGAGTTTAAAATTACACATGGAGGAGGTATACAGGAAACAACGAGCAAAAATTAAATGGTTAAAAGAAGGTTATAGAAACACTAAATTTTTTCATAATATGAGTAAAATAAAAACTCAGAAAAATAGAATTAAAGCTTTAAAAAACACGGAAGGAAAATGGATAGAAGAAGACAAGCAAATTGGAACTCTCTTTGAGGATTTTTTTTAAATCACACTTAAGTGGGCATGTGTCTCACGAAGTGAACTCCTTAATACAGGAGATCAGGGCTTCCATTACACAAGATCAGAATCAAAAGATGGAAAATATACCAGAGGAGGAAGAGGTAAGAAATGTGGTTTTTAATCTTGATAAAGACAGTGCAGCTGGCCCAGACGGCTGGAATAACTATTTTTATCAGCTAAATTGGCTCATTATTAAACATGATCTAGTTTTAGCAATTGCCTGCTTTTTCGCCGGTGCAGATATCATTAAAGCCTGGGCAAACTCATACATAGTTCTTATTCATAAAAAAGACGCCCCACAGATATGTGAGGATTTCAGGCCAATAAGCTTGTGTAATGCGATTTATAAGATTTTAGCCAAAATAATTCAGAACAGGTTAAGTAATATTTTGCCATTAATAATCTCACAAGAACAAACAGGTTTTGTTAAAAACAGACTAATGATTGAAAATATTAGGTTAGCATCAGAAATGATGAAAGACATTTCAACTAAAACAAGAGGGCACAATCTAGCTATTAAGCTGGATTTGCCCAATCATTTGACAGGGTTGAATGGGATGTACTTTGCTTTGTACTGAGAAAATATGGTTTCTCCGAATTATGCATAGATGTAATTTATAGATGTGTTTCGAATGTTTGGGTTAGAATTATTATAAATGGAAATATAGGTGAAGAATTCAAACCAAAAAGAAGTCTAAGGCAGGGAGACCCCTTATCCCCCTTACTATTTGATATATATCTTGAATTGCTTATTCTTAATTTAAATAAAAGAATGTCGGAAGGGAAAATTTTACCTTTTAGACAACCTAAAAACACTCCGAGAATAGGTTGTTTGGCCTATGCTGATGATTTAATAATTTTCACAAATGCAAGTAAAGGATCTATAATATACCTTATAGAATTACTACAATTATTTGAATTAGAAACAGGTCAGGTTGTAAATAAAAAGAAGTGCCAGTTTATACTGGGAAAAAAGCTTCGGAGAAAGATATAAACAAAATTAAAAATATAACTGGTTTCACTCAAAATAAGGGAGCTTTAATTTATTTAGACTGCCCAATATTTGAAGGGAATTTGAGAGAGGAATATTTAGCACCGCTGCAAGAAAAAATGAGAAAGAAAATAGTATGTTGGGAAGAGGGCTTATTAGGATTTGGGGGACGGATTACATTAATTTTGAACGTGCTCCAAAGCACGCTGGTTCATATCCTATCCGTTATACACCCTCCGAAGAAATTCACAAATAAAATAGAAATGGAAATGGCAAATTTTCTATGGGGTAAATAGGATGGGAAGAATAAATTTCATTGGAAAAATTGGGGAGATATTTGTTATCCAAAAGTAGAGGCAGGTTTAGGAATAATCTCTCTACAAGATATGGCCACCGCATGGGACTGCAAAGGATGGTGGAGGTTGAAGGAAAATGATAGTCTTTGGGCAAAATATACGAGGGCAAGATATTTAGAAAAGCAGCTTAAGAAAGTTTCAAATAATTGGAGAGCCTTAGAAAAACAAAAGGAAAAAGTAGAATCTCATTCAATATTAAAAAAGAGTGGCTGGAAATGGATCCTAACACCACAAGGTAATTTTACACTTAAATCGGTAAAGGAATTAATTAGAAAAAAAAACCCGTTCAATCTATATCTAAATGGGTCTGGAAGGCAGGTATCCCACAGAAAATGTGCTCGCTTGCATGTAATGTAACAGCAAATGCAATACCCGTGGATACTAATGTTCAAAGAAAGGGCATTAAAATGGTGTCTAGATGTGAATGTTGCTTAGAGGAAGAAGAATCTATGGATCACCTATTTTCGAAAGGTAAAATTGCCACACAGGTTTGGAAGAAATTTGATGAAACAAAGCAAATCGTTAAAAGAGAAGACGGTTTAATGGAACGAATTAAAACATGGGAAAAAGTAATTTCTACTAATCCTACTAGAATTTGGCTTAATATGTACTTACCACATGTAATAATATGGTGTATATGGAAGGCTCGAAATAGGAGTAGATTTGAAGGAAAGAAAATGGACACAAATGAAATATCACAAGAAATTAGGCAGGAAATAAGTAACATATCAAATTTTAATCCTGTAATTTTAAATAAAATAGACACAGAAAAGAAAGCAGAACGGAAATGGTTCCTAAATATAAAAATAAATAAACAATATTGGTCGAAAATTATCTCTTGGCACAAACCTTCGGAAGGAAAACTCTCCTTAAATACGGATGGAAGCTTTAATAGAGACACAGGTATAGCGGGGGAGGTGGTTTAATAAGAGATTCTACAGGGACAGTTATGAAAGCTTTTACTACAGTTAGTGTAGCAGCCTCGGCTCTACATTCAGAAATCAGAGCATTAAATATAGGTTTAAGTGTTTGTAAAAAATTAGACTATAAGAATATTCAAATACAGGTAGATTCATTGTTATTAGTTAATTTAGTAACACAGAAAATATCTCTTTGGAAATATGAAGAGGAATTAGAAATTATATTGAATCTCATAGAAGAACTGAATGCATCAATATTACATATATATAGGGAGCTAAACACCCCGGCAGATAATCTTGCAAGGTTAGGATCGCAAAAAGGAGAAGCAGAATATGATGAGGTTACTCTGCCGATAAAAATAAAAGGCCTAGTGGAACTAGACAAGAATGCAATTCCCTATGTAAGAGTTAGAAAGGGTAGAAAGTGAGAGGTAGTTAAAATATTAATAGATTATATAGGTATAATAGAAGAGGAAAGGTTAATGGTAAAGAATGGGGCTCCCTTGGGGAATATGGTATAGATGTATTTGTTTTTCTTAGCAGCGCAGCTCACTCAAAGCTTCATTCATTGGGAGGAAACATTTGTTGGCACACGCAGTCTAAACCTCATTTGCTTTAATTCTTTGTTTATTGTATGTTTAAAAGTTTTATTTATGCTTATGAGAACAATGTTGCAAGGTCATGTGTTAATTAATTAGTTAGGATGCTAGAACATTAGACAGTTGGGGTATAGAATAGGTCTTGCTGTCATTAAGAAGCAAATTTCAGATTTGCTAAGGTTCAATGAGGTTACAGAAATGAAGCGGCTATGGGGGAAAAATGGAGCACAAAGTTGCTGGGATACAGCAATGAATTCCAGGTATAAATGGAAACATATACTATGCTGGAATGTTTTTTTGATGCAGGAATATTAGAGAGATTAAAGTTAAACAAAAGGAGGAGCACGTGAAGGCTATCTTACATTTTTTCATGGTAGAGAACACACAAAAGAAGCCTCTTAGATGCACTCCTGAAACAAAGTAAAGGCTGGAAAAATGTCTATTAAGAGACAAATACAGAATGAACATCTAAACCAAAAAAAAAGACACAATTAATTAAGTGTCCGTATACATAAGATTTCTTTAGATTTAAATTTTATTGCTTAAGTTAAGTTAGTTAGGAATGAGTCAAGGGTGTAAGGGGATTAAAGGGTAGACTCTAGTTTGTAAAAAATGGTATTCCTCCGCCAAAAGAGAGGGCTATAATTAATAAAATCCTTTTTTAAAAAAAAAGATAGATAGATAGATAGCATTCATCAAAAGATAGACAGATAAAAAGATAGATAGAAAGACAAACTGATAGATAGATAGATAGATTGATTGATTGATTGACAGATGATATATTGATAGAAATATTAATAGATAGATCGAGAGATAGACTGATAAACAAATATAAAGATAGAATGATAGACACATAGACAAATAGATAGACAGGTAGAATGTCAAATATGCTTATAAGTAGATAGGAAAATAGATAGATAGGCAGATAGACAAATAGATTGACAGATAGATAGAAAGATAGATTGAAAGATAGATTAATTGATAGATAGACAGATAGAGATATAGACATTTAGACAAATCGAAAGATAGATATATAGATAATTAGACAGAAAGACTGATAGATAGATAGATAGATAGATATATATATAAATAGATAGAAAGACAGATAGACAAACAGACAAATAGATAGATAGATAAACAAATAGATAGACAAACATATAGATATATAAATAGATACATATATATATATGTGTGTGTGTGTGTGTGTGTGTGTGTGTGTGTGTGTATATAGATTAATTGACAAATTAACATATTGACATATTGATAGATTGGCAAATTGATAAATTTACAAAATGACTGATTGATAGATCAAGAGATAGATAGATAGACACAGAGACATCGAGATAGATAGATATATAGAAAGATAGATAAACAGATATATAGATTGAAAGAAAGATAGATATATAGATACAAACATCTTTAGATCGATAGATAGATAGATAGATAGTTAGACAATTAGATTGATTGATTGATTGACACATAGGCATATGTACATATACATAGATAGATATACTTATTGGTAGATTTATAGATAGATAGATATATCTATAAGCAGATAGGTAGATAAGTATATAGACAAATAGATAGATAGACAGATGACAAATACACAGATAGATAAAAGATTGATAAATAGATATATAGATAAATAAATAAATAGATACACAAATAGAATGATTGACAGATAGACCGATAGACATGCACATAGATTTATTGATAGACAAAAAGATAGACAGCTTGATTGATCGATAGATTTAAAGATAGATAAATATTCAATT
This sequence comes from Sapria himalayana, assembly GCA_029783825.1. Taxonomy (NCBI): domain Eukaryota; kingdom Viridiplantae; phylum Streptophyta; class Magnoliopsida; order Malpighiales; family Rafflesiaceae; genus Sapria; species Sapria himalayana. The sequence continues at coordinate 46,948 of JAREIK010005954.1, read as the reverse complement.
ATATAGATAGACAGATAGATAAATATACAAATAGATAAATAGACCAATAGACAGATAAATAGGTAGATAGATATGCATACATATACATAAATAGATACATAGATAGACAGATAGACATATAAACAGACAGATAGACAGATAGACAGACAGATAGACAAACAGATAGCTAGATAGATAGATAGATAGATAGATAGATAGGTAGTTATATATTTAAACCATAAACCTAGAAAGAGTGATAGATAGATATATATTTAGATGATATAGATAGCTAGACTTATATACAAAAAAACAAATAGATAGATAAGAAGATAGATAGATTGATTGATTGATTGACAGATAAATATATAGATAGATAGATAGACAAATAAATAGATAGACGGATAGACAAATAGATAAATAAATAGATAGACAGATAAAGAGATAGACAGATAGACTAATAGACAGATTTAAAGATTGACGGAAATACAAGTAGACATATAAAATGATAGACAAAAAGATAGATTATTAGAAAGATAGATATCAAAATAGACTAATAAATAGAAAGAAAAATAGGTAGTTAGCTAGATCCATAGATATACATATAGTTAGATAGATTGATAGATAAATAGATAAATAAATAAAGTGATAGTAGTCATATAGATAGTTAGAAAGATAGACAGTTAGAGAGATAGACAGTTAGAGAGATAGACAGATTGATTGATTGATAGATTTACAGACATATTAACATATAAACTGATAGATAGATAGATAGATACATAGATAGACTAATAGATTGATAGACAAATGGTAGATAGCTAGATAAATACATAAACAAATAGATAAATAAATAGATAAATAGATTTACAGATAGATAGATTGACAATTTGACAGATAGATAGATAGACAGAAATACAAAAGACAGACAGATAGATAGATAGATAGACAAATAGACAGATAGGCATATTGATAAAAGATAGATATACAAAAATATAGATAGACAGATTGATTGATTGATTGATTGACATGTAGATTGACATATAGACAAATAGACACATAGATAGATACTTTGATAAACAAATAGGCAAATAGACAAATAGTCAGATAAATAGATAGATAGATTGATAGATATATAGATAGTCAAATAGACAAATAGATAGATAAATAGATTGACAGATAGACAAATACATAAATAGATAGATAGATAGATAGTCAGATAATTAGTTAGATAGATAAACAAGTAAATAGATAAAAAGATAAATCAATAAATAGATAGAGAGAAAGATATATAGAGAGATAGACCATATTGATAGATAGATAGATAGACAAATAGACAGATAAATAATAGATAGATAAATAGATAATCAGATAGAAAAATAGAGAGATAGACAGATAGATTGATAGATAGATAGACAGATAGACAGATAGATTGATATATAGATAAACAAGTAGACAGACAAGTACACTAACAGGCATACAAACAAATATAAAATTCTATAGATATACAGACAGACAGACAAATAGATAGATAGATAGATACACAGATATACAACTAAACAGATCGACAGAAGACAGATAGATAGATAAACAGATAGACAAATTGATAGAAGACAAATAGATAAAAATAAAAAGATAAACAAATTATTAGAATGACATATACACATTTAGACAGATAGACATTGATAGATTGGCGGAAAGACATAATCACATAATGCCTAATAGATAGATATACAGAATGATAGATAGATAGATAGAGAGATAGACAGATAGGTAGTTATCAAGATAGACAGATAGACAAAAAGACAGATAGATAAATAAATAGATAGCTAGATAGTTAGATAGATAGATAGATAGATAGATAAACATATAGACAAATAGATAGATACACAAATAGGCAAATAGATATATATATATATATATATATATATATATACAGATAGACTGATATACATATAGTCATATAGACAGATAGAGAGATAGACAAGTATATAGATAAAGAGATTAACCAATAAATTATTATACAAATAAAGATAAAGACACATAGACAAATAGGCAAATATATAGATAGAGAGATAGATAGACAGATAGATAGACAAATAGACATATAGACAGATAGACAGATAAACAAATAGACAGATAGACAAATAGACATATAGATTAAATATTGATAGAAAGATAGACAGATAAACAGATGGAAAGATAAACAGATAGACAATTAGACAAATATATAGAAAGTTTAAAAAATAGACACATAAACTACTAGACATGTAGATACAAAGATAGATAGATAGATAGATAAATAGATAGATAAATAGACAAATAGATATATAGATATATAGATATATAGATAGATAAATTGATAGATTGATATAAAATAGATAGATAGATACAAAAACAAGCATACAAATTGATCGACCGATAGAAAGAAAAATAGACAAACATATAGACAAGTAGATTTACAAATAGACAGATAGACAGTCACAAAGATAGATAGATGGATATATATATATATATATATATATATATATATATATATATATATATAGTTAGATATTTAGATAGTCATAGATAGATAGACATTTAGAGATAGACATATACACAAACAGATTGATAGAAAATTAGTCAGATATATAGATAGACATTTAAAGAGACACATAGATAGATATATATACAAATAGATAGATAAAGATATTATCTGATAGATAGATAGATTGACAAGTAGATCAATAAAATACAAACTGATAAATAAATAGACAGATAGAAAGATAGACAGATAGAAGGTAGAGAGATAAACATATATACCATATTGACAAATATGATAGATAGACAGATAAATAGATAAATAGATAGATAGACAGATAGATAGATAGATAGATATGCAAATAATTTGATTGATTGGTAGACAGATATACATATAGACATATAGATAGATAGGTAGATAAAAATAAATAAAGATAGATAGATAGATTAATTGATTGATTGACATATACACAAATAGACAAATTGAAAGATAGTCACATTGAAACATATAGAGATAGACAGAGGTCTCAAATGGGCCGGGCTGGTCCGGCCCTGCACGAGGGAAGGAACGATTCTACCATGCCCGGCTCTGCATGGCACAAGAATATTTCATGCCCATGCCCGAGTCAGGCCTTCTCAAGGCACGAATCATGTCATTCCATGCCGAGGGCAACCGGGCTTTGCGAAAGGCCAGGCATGGCATGGTACCATGGCCCATGTGCATGGTACCTCAACACGAACTGAGAAACTGCCCTAGCAGCTGAGCCAAATGCATTTGTAAACCACTCTAGTCTGTTTCCAATTTCAACCCCCCCCCCCCTCCAATCCGTTCCCCAACGATTTAAAAAACTAAAAAAATTAAAAATTTTGAATTTAAAATGTTGGATTTAGCCTCCAATGGCTTTGGAGTAGAATCCGATAGCCCACATGATTCTACTCCAAAAAAATCAATAAAATAATAAAAAATAACTTTTTTTAAGTTATTTTTATTATTCTATAAAAGTCCCACCCCCTCATTCTAAATTTTTAATTTTTTTAAAAAACATAAATTCTCACTCTCTCTCAAATCTCATTCCTAAATTTAACTTTCTCGGGATTTTGGCTCAGCATTTCGGGACTCACAACTCAGGCTCGGCTTTGATTGGTGTTTGCATTGGTCTTTGTAAGTTAGATTTATGGTGCACGTGCTTTACCTTTAAACTACTTTATGGGTATTTCTATTCTTTTAATTAGTTAACTAAAACTATTAAGTCTTAACATAATATTTAAAAATTAATTAGTTTTTTACTTTGTCTCTCACTCTCTTCTTTTTAATCTACCCTCTTGTATAAAAATACCAAAAAATTACAAATACTAATAAAATTAATTTAGATTTAGAAAATGAAAATCTTACACAAAGATTCGAGGTTGCTGATACTTTGGTTTCTCTGGTTGTCTCAACCCAAACATCTAAAAGATAAAAAATTAGGAGGTCCTATGTAGTTTAGACTCATTTTAATATAATAAAATAAAAAAAGATGTTAGGGGTGAGGAAGAAGAAATGGCACAAGGTAAATATTGTAAGAAAATTTTAACTTGTAAGAGTACATTTGTGATTGGGCACCTTAAGAGGCATACCAAACTATGTACCAAAAAATATAGGGCATTAGATCTTAGGAAAACCCAACTCAACAATGCATTTTTGAGGATGGATCTATGTCAGTCTCAAAATTTAATCCCTTAATATATCATAGCTTGTTGGGTAGGGAAGGTATGGTGAAACTAATCATCATTATGGGTCTTCCGATCAAATTTTCAGAAGATCCAAGGGTAGTGAGCATCATGCAGATATAATTTCAGCTTGCTTATCATAGGATTCCTAGGTCCACATTTAGGAATGTCATACTAAAATATTATAAGTTAGAAAAATAAATAATAATTAATGAATTTATGACATATAGTAGAGTGGTGTTCGTGATGTCTGGTAACTGAACAAGTCATGACGATGCATCTTATGCATATCTCTTTGCCCACTATGTATATTCTAAATGGACACTAAATAAAAAAAATTTAGGAATCTCTAAAATACTCCATTTTCATGATGGCCCGACTATTTTTGTGTGTATGAAGAATATCTTTAGAGAATATAAAATACAAAATAAGATTTTTAGTATCACATTTTAAGTGTGTGATGAAGATCTATCTGATATCTATGTGTTTATCTGTCTATCTATCTATTAGTTTATTTATCTATATATTAGCTTATCTATCTATCTATTTGTCAATATGTCTATGAAATTATCTATCTATAAATCAATTAGTCTATATGTCTATATATCTATCTATTTATCTGTCTATTTGTCTTTTTATCTATCTGCATATCTACCAATCAACCTATCTACCTATCTTCTGATCTCCCTACATGTCTACATGTCTATCTATCTGTTTATTTGTCTATCTATCTATCTTTCTTTCTTTCTAGCTATCTATCCTTCTATCTATCTATCTATTTATCAAACTATTTGTCTGTCTTTATGTCTTTCTAACAATCTATTTGTCTATCTATATGTCTATCTGACTATATTTCTATATGTCTATCTGTCTATCTTTCTATTTGTTTATTTTTCAATCTATCAATATGTATATCTATCTATTTGTATATCTGTCTATCTTTCTATCTGTCTATCTTTCTATCTGTCTATCTGTCTATTTGTCTATCTTTCTATCTATCTATCTATCTATCTATCTTTATGTCTATCTATCTACCTCTCGATCTATATATCAACCTTTCTATCATTTTATCAATCTGTCAATCTAACAATCCATCAATTTGTCAATCTATCAATCTAGCTATCTACCTATCAATCTAAATATATATCTATAAATTTGTCAATCTATCTATCTATCAATATTTTTATCTTTATATCTATCTATTTGTCTGTATATTTGTCTATCTATCTATCTGTCTATCTTTATATTTGTGTATCTATCTATTTGACTTTCTACCTATCAATCTACATGTCTATTTGTCTATATATATATATCTATTAATCTCTATCAATCTATCGATATGTCTAACTATTTATCTGTCTATCTTTCTATAAGTCTATTTGTCTATCTCTCTATCTATCTATGTGTCTATCTGTATGTCTATCTACATGTCTTTCTATCTATCTGTCTATCTATCTATCTATTTGCCTATTAGTCTATGTGTTTATCTATCTATCTTTCTATCTATCTATATGTCAATCTATATGTCTATCAATTTGTCTATCTATCTATCTATCTTTTAGTTTATCTATCTATCTGTGTGCCTATCTATCTATTTATCTATCTATCTGTATATCTGTCTATCTATCTATCTAAATATCTATCTATTTATCTATCTATTTGTGTGTGTGTGTGTGTGTGTGTGTATATTTATTTATTTATTTATATATTTTTCTGCCTATTTGTATATCTATCTACCTATCTATCTAATATCTATCTATCACCATATTTTTCTATCTACCTATCTGCCTATATGTGTATCTATATATATATATATATATATCTAACTAACTAACTAACTATCTATCTATATTTCTATCTATCTACCTATCCTCCTATCTACCTATCTACCAATCTCTATATCTATTTATCTTTCAATCTATGTTTATATCTGTCTATCTGTCTATTTATCTATATATATATATATATATTAGATGTCTATCTATAAATCTATCTATATGTCTATCTATCTATATGTTTATATGAATATATATATATATATATATATATATATATAACTATTTATATATTTATCTATATATTTATCTATGTATCTATCTATCCGTGTATTTATCTAACTTTCTATCTATCTTTTTATCTATCTATTTGTCTAATTATCAATATATATAACTATCTATCTATTTATTTGTCTTTCTGTCTATCAATCTATATGTCGATTTATCTATCTATCTATCTATTTATCTATTTATTTGTATATCTTTCTATATATATTTCTATCTATCTATGTAACTATCAATCTATCTATCTATATAACTATCAATCTATCTATCTATCTGTCTAACTATCAATCTATCTATATTTGCATATATCTTTTTATATAACTATCTTTCAATCTAACTATCTATCTGTTTATTTATCTATCTGTCTATTTATCTTTATATTTGTCTATCTAATTATCAATTTATATATGTATCTATCTATCTATCTATTTATTTGTATTTCGGTCTATAAGTTTATTTATCTATGTATTTTTTTATCTATTTGTATATCTATCTGTCTATATATTTATGTATCTTTCTATATACATATATCTTTCTATCTATCTTTCTATCTACCTATCTAGCTATCTATTTATCAATTTGTCTGTCTAAATATCTATCTGTGTTTAGGTCAATCTAAATAATTATATATCTATCTAACTATCTATATATGTATTTATCTATATGTTTATCTATCTCACTATCTATCTATCTCTAAATCTGTCTATCTATTTGTTAATCTATCTATCTGAATATTTATCTATCTATCTATTTATCTTTCTATCTATTCATATATTTATCTAACTTTATGTCTATCAATCTATTTATCTATCTATCTATTTATCTCTTTATCTGCCTATCTATTTATTTGTATATCTATCTATTTATCTAACTATCTGTCTATCTCTCTATTTTTTTATCTGTCTATCTATCTATTTTTATATCTATCTATGTGCCTAGCTGTCTACCTGTCTATCTATCTACCTATATATCCGTCTATTTGTCTATCTATCTATATGTCTATCTGTCTATCTATCTGTCTATTTATCTATCTATTTGTCTATCTATCTATCTATATATCAATTTATCTATCTATCTATCTTTCTATCTATCTGTCTATCTTTCTATCTTTCTGCCAATCAATAAATATGTCTATAAGTCTATATGTTTATTTGTGTATCTGTTAATCAATTTATCTATCTAACTGTTTATCTGCCTATCTTTCTATATGTATCTCTCTCTTTCTCTTTATGTCTATCTATCTATCTATTTATATGTATATCTATCTCTCTATCTATATATCTGTCTATTTGCCTATTTGTCTATCTATATATTTATTGATCTATATATATATGTATACATATCTATCTATCTATTTTCCTATCTTTCTATCTGTATATATATCTATCTTTCTATCCGTCGATTAGTTAATTTGTCTTTCTAGATATATATCTATCTATCTATATATTTATCTATCTATTTATCTATGTATATATCTATCTATCTATCTATCTATTTATCTATCTATCTATCTATCTGTCATTCTTTCTATATATATATATATATATCTGTGTATCTGTCTATATGTCTATCTCTATATCTATATATTTGTCTATCTTTTTATCTGTCAATCTGTCTCTCTGACTATTTGTCTATTAGTTTATCCATCTTTATTCCTATCTATAAATGTCTATAAGTCTATATGTTTATGTGTTTATCTGTCAATCTATCAAAATGTCTAACAATCTATCTACCTATCTTTCAATTTGTCTATCTTTCTATATATCTATCTGTCTATCTGTCTATCGATCTTTTTGTCTCTATGTATATCTATTTATCTATATGTCCTTCTATCTGTCAATTTGTTTATTTTCCTGTCTATTTATCTATTTATCTATTTTTCTGTCTATTTGCCTATATGTCTATTTATCTGTCTATCTATCAATCCTTCAATCTATTTATTTGTATATTTCTCTATCTATCTGTCTGTCTATCTATGTATCTATCTATATATCTATGTATCTGTCTATCTGTCTATTTATCTATCTGTCTATATGTCTATCATTTATCTATGTATCTGTCTATCTATCTATTTGACTTTCTATCTATCTGATTATCTATCTATCTTTATATCTATCTATCTATTAATCTAGCTATCTATCTATCTATTTATCTATCTATCTATATGTCTATAAGTTTATCTGTCTATCTTTCTATTTATTTTCCTATCTACCTATCTATCAGTATATCTATCTATTTATCTCTTAATCTGTCTATATGTATATCTGTCTATATGTCTATCATACTTTCTATCTATATGTATATCTGTCTATCTATATATCTATATATGTGTCTATATATCTATCTATCTACCTATTCATATATCTTTCTTCTATTTATATGCCTATCTATCTTTCTACCTGTCTATACGTCTATTTTTCTATCAGTCTATTTGTCTATCTATCAATATACCTATATGTATGTCTATCCTTCTATCAATATGTCTTTCTGTCTATCTATCTATCTATCTATCTGTGTATCTATCTATTTGTATATCTATCTATCTGACTATCTATCTATATGTATATTTGCCTATCTATCTATTTGCCTATCTGCATATCTACATTTCTCCCTATCTACCTTTCTATCTATTTGTCTATCATTCATTTATCAATCTCGCAATCTATCAATCTGTTAATTAGTAAAACTGTCAAACTATCAATCTATCTATCTGTATAAATGTTTATATATTTATATGTCCATATGATATCTATGTATAAGTCAATATGTCAATCTTTCTATATGTCTATATGACTTTCTGTCTATCTATTTATCTGGCAATCTGTCTATCTATCTATCTATATGTCAATCTGTCGATCTATTTGTCTACTTTTCTATCTATATATTTGTCTTTCTATCTATATGTCTATCTGACTATCTATCTATCTGTCTGCCTGTCAGTTTATCTATCTGTCTGTCTGTATGTCTGTCTATTTATCTATATATCGATCTATCTTTTTATCTGTATATCTATTTTTATGTCTATCGATTTATCTGAATATCAATCTATCTATCTATTTATCTATCTATCTATCTGTCTACCTATCTATATATATATATATATATATATATATATATATATATATATATATATATATATATATATATATATATATATATATCTCTCTCTCTCTCTCTCTCTCTCTCTCTCTCTCTCTCTCTCTTTCTCTCTGTCTATCTATCTATCAGTCTATAAATCTATATCTCTATCTTTCTATCTATATATTTGTATATCCATCTATCTACAAATTTATCTGTCTATCTGTCTACCTGTCTATCTTTTGGTCTATCTATCAATTTTTCTTTCAATCTGTCATTTTGTCAATCTCTCAACCTAACAATCTATCATTTTATAAATCTATCGATCTAAAAATCTGTCAATCAATATATCTTTTGTTCTCTCTATTTGTCTATCTATCTATATATCTATCTATATATCTTTCTTTCTGTCTAACTGTCTATCTATTTATCTATCTATCTGTCTATATGTCTATTTGTCTAACTATATATCTATCTATTTGTATATATGTCTATCTACTAATGTGCTTATCTATCTACACTACTAAAATTTATCAAATTGCCGACAAATTATTTAGTCAATAATTCGGTATTTTTTGCTCGCTAAACTTAATACCGACTATTTACCGACAAAAATGTTTGGTGACAATTTTGCTCTTCGATACTTTTTTTACCGATAAAAAATTAGTCGGTCGACAATTACCAATAATTTACAGACCATTTACCTACAAATAATTTCCGATTTACTCCAACCATTTTCCGACCAAAAAAAGTAGGTTGATAAATGGTCACAAAATGGTCGGTAATAACCGAAAAAATTGCGACAAAAAATCGACTAAAATCCTTAAAAATAATTTCTCGGTAATTCAACTCCAAAAGTATTACCGACAATTTGTTGACTTTTTACCGACCATTTGGTAACTTTTTACATACTGTTCTTTTAAAAAATTTTGCTTGGTTTTTGGTCACATTTTCATTGGTAATTACCGACCAAGTATTTTTTTCCATTGATTTAGAAATCTTACGTTTGAAATATATATACATTCAGAAATATATACAAATTATACAACAAAAAAAATTCCAATTAAATCCAGCAAACAACTATATATATTGCATATTTATAGTAAATACATCAAGAGAAAAAAAATGAAATCGAAAATCAAAGTTTAAGGTATTGAAAAATAAATGTGTGTAATACAATCAATCATCCAATATAGTTTCATAATTTTTATGCCACGACGTATCTGCTCCGCAGGTGAGATGTCGGATACTGGGATAGAGATGTATGATGTTGCTAGTCCTGATTCAGTTTCTATAGGTGTTGTTGTAGGTGATGGAGTGGATGTCGTAGCTGGAGCATTATGCAGAACAATTCGAGGTAGATCATCAGGGTTGAACTATAGTCCTCTTTCTTGAAACTTCTTTGTAAGCTAGTCAAACACATACGCAACTCATCCCTGTCATCCTCATAGTTGATCATGCATCGCTCGGTATTAGCCAACTGATACTGTATTACATTTCATTATCACTCGGCATCATCCCTATCATCCTAAAATTCCTCCATCATTGAGAACAAATTTGAAATTGGTTCTAGAAATTCAACTTCATAATTTGGTCGCCTAAGTGAGTAGAATGATGATGTCGACGAACTGATGCCTTAGACGAACATCTTATCCTTGCCATCAACAGCCGCATGCCAAATCTGATTCGTATCGACTGGTGGAGTTGATGAATGAGAATTACTTGTTGCACCATCACATGAACCTGAAGTAGACTGAGAATACGCTTGAGTTGCAGCATCTAACATTTCCTCATAATTCGCCTAATAAACATGTATGATAAGTATTCCAATTTATATTCAAAAAAAATACAAAGTTAATTTTTTTTAATGAAACTTATATTTGCTGCACGAGATTTCTAATCAACAAAAGTCTGATCATCATGAGCCTTCATGTGCATGTATCTAAATAAGCAAGGAGCACTGGGCTTCTTACCCTTCTTGCATGTCTATAATTACACACAATACATACGTTAATTCTATTAAAAAAAATTCTTTATGGGAAATGAAAATTAGGCATAATTGAACATATTTCACAAAGTAATAAACATAAAAGGTATAAATTAGAAATAATACAAAAGCTCATTCATGCTCACGCATAGAGAGAGATCAACAAGTGTGTGTAGGCATGCCACTACCCTCCCCAGACCACTCTGAGCGATGATTGCCGCTCTGTTTATCACACCTCTTTTTATAATCAAGATCTTCCCAACTACTCTGTCACTCCTTGAAAACATGATCTGGGACACTCAAAACTTGTTCTTTCTTCTTGGACCATTTATCTTTGATCTCATACATGTTGTCTTTGCACTGACAGGCATCATGTTTGTAGAACACACTTTTACCCACCTCCTTTGGTTGTGTCCACCTGTAAACTTTCTGCGATTATAATTAAAAATTTTTTAATCAGTGAACAAAAGAATAAATAAAATATGTAGAAAATATTAGATACTAATATTTAACTTAAATTATTTCCAAATCATCAATTGGTTTCTATGTGTCAGTGACTTCCAATTATGTCCCATAGGTTTAAAGGACTTCCTGAAAATATTCCTCAAAACCCTCGAAATGGAACCAAATGGCTCTAACTTCATCCTGTAACCCAAAATTTATTACCAAGTAAAAATAAATTAATAAATTGATAAAACATTTGTTAAATTTTATATCATACAAATTATCAATTGTCGGATCAAACTGAGCAATAAGGAGAGACTCGTCTATAGGGAGCTTTGAGGAAGACTCGTCTATAGGGAGCTCTAAGGAAGACTCTCCAACATATCCATCCTTTTTTTCCTCTCCCGCCAACTTCTCTTGATCATTCATCAAAATATCAGGACCATTATGTGGATTAGTCAACTGATGCTACTACTACGGTACATTCACAACCTTCTCTGTCTGCTATAACGTCTCATCCACCAATGACCTCTACCAGGTTTGGGCATACCTGAGGCCTTACTGCCTATACCATAACTGGTATGACCCTGCAATGTGCTACCTCTACCCCTTCCACATGTCATATCTGTTTAAAATATATGATGCAATGAAAATAAACAAAAATGATTAACGATTAAAATAACATAAAACTCATAATCAATTAAATTTTCATCAACATCTACATCCACACTTGTATCCAAATTTAGAAGATGCGACTAGAAGGATGTCTTTGTCCCCCACCATAGCTTCGATTATAATATCATTGTCATCATTTTGAAAAGATGGTTTTATGAAATCAGTACTTGGTGATGCGGATATGTCTATTTGAGCCCTAGATTTGATCTTGCACATAGCTTTCCAATCCTTTCTAGGACCGGTCTAACCCGAATTTTCATCATAATAAACGTGCGATGCTTGTAGTGCTAAGACAAAATTTTCATACTTGTTGAATTGTTTTTTATCATGCACATCGATAAGTTTATATCAAGGATGTACAACAATATCAACATGTGTTATTGGGTCGAATCATTTACATTTGAATAACACAGTATTTTTACTAGAAAGGCTTCAAATTCTAACTCGATTACTTCGACCAGAGTTCTGTAATAGTCATATTTAATTTCATTGTATACAGATCATTTAATGCATACCTTCGTATTGTCTATTGCTCGGTAACTACCATACGATTTAGTGTGAAATTTAAAACCATTCACACAGCAACCATTGTACGTTCTAACTTCTCTTAGAGGACCTCGTGCTATACTTCGAAGATAATGATTGGAAATTTTATTTGCATGATTTTGAACCTGTAATCAAAATTAAGTGGATTGTTTAGATTACAATTATAAATTTTTATTATAACAATACAATTGTGTTGTGATTATCTTTAAAAATAAATATACATATTTTTCAAAAAATGGTGGAAATTCTTGTTCCATCAAGGCATTGATAGCTTATTCATTCATATTTGGAACTTTACATTTATCTGTAAGAAAATCACAAAAAAAAAGAAATTAAAAATAAATGATACATTAATAGGAATTAGTAAATTATAATGCTAAATAGATCTCATTTGACTATTTGAAAATACTAACTAAATGAATAGTTGAACCTCTAGACAATTAATTAGGACATATAGATGAGCTATATTATATTCATAGTCTACTAGATACATTTTTCCTTCAGCACCGATTGTTTTACCTGGAGGCTTTACAATTTAAAACATATCATTATCCACATTGTCATTAAGATAAACCTAATTCCACTTTTCATTAAGTGGAAGAGTTGGATATCCTTCTTTGAAATTGAATGATGCAAATTTTGCAGCCTCAACCATAATATAACCTATTGATATAGAACCCTTAACATGAGCCTTATTCATTATTGTATGCTTTATTTTCCTCAAGTATCTAAAAAAAGATTATTGAAAATTATAAGTCATTTTTGGGTATATATAAATATATATATAGGAAAAGAATTGGTTTAGTGAATTAATATTATCTTTCTATAGGATACATCAAATAATAATGGACAGGATGAGCAATCCTAACTTAATAAGCCAAGTGCACTAGAAGATGTTCCATTGAGTCAAAAAAATCTTTGAGAAAAGATTTTCTCAAGATTGCATAAGATAATAGGAATTTATTCATCCAGATTCCTCAACTCATCATCAGTCAATGAAGAAGAAGTCAGTTGCTTTAAAAATAAATAAATCTCAAATATCGGCTCCCATATTCTATTAGGAAGAAATTCTCGAAGAGCAATTGGTAACAATCTTTGCATGAATATATGACAATTATGACTATTCATTCCAAACATTTTATGTTTTTTCGCATCCATACATCTCCCCAGATTAGAAGCATACCCATCTGGAAATCTATGTTTTTTTGCCCACTCCAACACAACCTTTATCCTATGATTTATTCAGGGTATTTATTGGATGACAAGATTTTTTGCAAATTGAGGACGACGACAATATTTATTCAACTCATCTCTTGACTTGTACGCGTCCTTAGTTTTCTCTAGAATTTAAACACTATCTTGAAAATATTGTCAAAGACATTCGCCTCTATATGCATACCATCAAGATTTTGCCTGAGCAAGTGTTCACGCCAGTAGTGCAAATCCCAAAAAAAACTTCTCTTATTATACCCACAAGTCTTAGATATATCTACATTCACAACCTCAGCATCAACATCTATCACCTTCTTTAAGCCTCTGTTATTCAAATCCTACTGAATTTCATCATAATATCTAACACTCAAGAATTGTTTAGTAACCTTTCTATTCTTAATGAAGTCTTTGGTGTTACGTAGATATGGATAATTAATGGCAAAAACTTTCGATGGTTGTCGAACCATGACTATTTTTTGCTCTTAATTAATCTAAATACATCAGATATCTTCCATACAAGGTGGACATGCCAACATACTAGTTGTACTCCACCAAGAATTTATAGAATATGCTGGAAAGTTATTTATGGTCCACATTAGGGTATGGTGCATCTTAAAATTTTGCCATTTGGAAATATCTCAAGTTTGAACCCAAACGCCCCAAAGACTTTTCAACTCCGCTATCAATGGCTACAAGAAAATTAAATCTTCTACTTTGAATTCGTAGGCCCCAGCACTAACACAATTAAAAACATAAATTCTTTCTTCATACTTAAGTCTAGCAGCAAATTATACTATGTCACCACCACAGGCCACAAAGATTATTGTTATCCATATTGACCAGCATAACACCCCAATGGCTTCATACTTAAGTCTGGCCGAGCATGGCCCAGTACGTTTGCCCGAAGGAATGGTTCTTCTGCATAACACAAACCATGCCCCGCCCGCCCAGCCAAGGATGGCTAGACCCGGATCTTGAGCTGGTGTTCGAACATCAGAGTCCAAAGTCTGACCAACCGAAGCCTGAAAAAGACCCTAACGCTCGACTTCCCATCTCACAAAACCCAAGCCCAACAACCAGATGGTCCAGGACAAGACCTATAGTCTACAGGTTCAAGACAACAAAGCTTTTGGAATCTAGGACTATTGGATCGATTCGACGGCCGAACCAACCCAACGATCAAAAAATGCATTTTTTTAAGCCGTTGGATTCGGCACAACAGCTAGGAGTCAGAATCCAAACATTGTAGTGATTTTGCCCAATAAACAATCAAAAAACAATTAAAAAAATCAAAAGAAAATGAATTTTTTAAATTACATTTTAAAATTTATATATTACCCCTCATCTATCATAATTTTATTCTTATATATATATATATATATATATATATATATATATATATATATATATATATATCTATCTATCTCTCTCTCTCTCTCTCTCTCTCTCGTATTATCTCTCTGTCTCTTTTCGGCGATCATCTCTCTCTCTTTCTCTCGATCTCTCCTTTCGGTTTCGACTTTCGATAATCGGACATGAAGTGTGGACAATCGATTGCAGTACAAAAATCATAAAGCAAACAGAATTTTATTTAGTTTAGTTTTTTTTTAATTAATATAAAATTTTTTAATTAATATTTAGTTTAGTTTTTTTTTTATTTTAATTTTAGTTAAAACTTGTTGTTTAATTAGTATTAATTAATATAAAATTTAAAAATATTACAATATAATTTATAAACTAATAAAAATTGTAAAATGACAATTAATAAGTTTAATGACGATAACAAAATTAATTTAAACATAAACATTAAAAATGTAATATTAATAATGATAACCATATGAAAAAATTTGAGACCATCAAAACTTTATTTTCTCTTGTCGCCTCGACCCAAACCCAAAAAACTAAAAAATAAAAAACTAAAAGAAAATCAATTTTTTAGACTCACTTTAATATTATATAACAAAAAAATATTAGGAATACTGATAAAGAATCGATACAATACAAATATTATAAAAAATATTAGTCTGTAAGAGTTCATGTGTGATTTGACACATTAAGAGGCATGCCAAATAATGCACCAAAAAATATGGTGCATTAGATCATAGGCAAACCTAACACAATGGTAGGTTCTTTTAGGCCAAATCTAATTTAGGCTCAATGTTAAACCTCTTCATATACCGCAATGAGTTATGGAGGAAAGGAATAGCCAAACTGATCATAATGATTGATCTTCTGATTAGATCTTTGGAAGATCCAAGGATAGTCGGTATCATGCAGACTTATTTTTAGTCTGCATATCATAAGATTCCTAGGTACACAACTAGGAATGGCATACTAAAATAATATAATTTAAAATAATAATAATAATTAATTAATTAAAAAATTAAAGTGGAGTGGTGTCTGTGAATTCCGATATCTAAACTAACCACAATGATGCATCTTATGCATGTTTTATCACCCATTATGTAGTATCTAAATGGACATTAAATAAAAAAAATATTATGATTCTCAAAAATTCTTGATTCTCATGATGACCCAATCATTTATGAGTGCATAATAAAAATCATTAGAGAATAAAATATTCAAAATAAAATATATAGTATCACATTTAATAATGTATCTAATAATAAAGTAGCCATTAAAATATTTGTTAGGACTATTAGAGATGGGTCATTAAGAGATATTTTTCATGTTAGATGCATATGTCACATCATTAACCTCATAATACTAACGGGAATAAAAGTTGTTTCCCCCGCTTTAGAAAACATATGTAACCCACTCAAATCTCTTAATTTACCTCGTAGACAATATAAGTTTAGTAGTCTATATTTTTCTACGAGTCTAAAGAAAAAGAAATTATAATCAAATGTAAGACATCATTAGAATTAGACATACTTAATATTGAAATCATATGTTTGGTACGAATACGTACTATCCGACTACGTTTATAATAAGAATGATGAACTTATCATTGATAATACTGACTAAGCTACAAAAATTTCATTTATGAAATTCTTGAAATTTTTATGATAGGATGAACATGTGTTCGTCAATTTATATTCCCACCAATTATATTGCACTCAAATATATATGCAATATTATTAGTATGTTTAGGAAATTTTGAAATAACTTACTATTTAATGATATTGTTTTAGAGAAGAAAACCAAGTACTTAAAGTATTAATCCACCTAGAGGTGTCAAATGGGTCGTGCTGGGCCGGGCCGACTCATTTTTTTAGAGCACGGTCGTGCTTTCGTGTCGGGCTAGGCACGGCATGGTTACTGTACAGTGTTGTGCCTAGCCCGGCATGGTTTATAAAAGCCAGTCCCAGCACGGCTCGCCGGCACGATGGGCAGTGCCGTGCTAGGCAGGCCCGGTCGGGCCTAACCTGGCCATATGGACCAAACCAGGCCGTACGGGCCAGGTAACATTTTTTTTAAAATTTTATAATTTTAAATTTTAGTTTAATTATATAATATATTAAATTATATATAAAATTATAGATAATGTATAATATAATAAATTTATAAAATGAAAATTGTTTATAATTTATTAAATTTACAAAGTTTAAATTTTTTTTTATAATTTAAAATAAAATTAGTTTATAATTTATTAGAATTAAATAATAAGTTATAAATTTTTAAATGAAAAAATAAAACAAAATAAATAAATAAATCGATAAATTTTGTTAAAAAAAATTAAAAAGTAAAAAAAAACATAAACAAACCAAATGAAAAATGATCAATCAGCCATTAGATACCAATGGTCTGAACCAAACAAATTAAAGTTTCAAAGTAATGTATAAATAAAGTGTACAATCAATAAAAAACAAAACATTGAAATCAAAAAGTAGTAGATCATCATCAATCGTCAATCGACATATCATGAGCATCATCAGCCACAACATCAAGATCAGTATCATATGGATCATCATCATCAGTAATCAACTCCTCCACTTTCGTAGTGGATGCGGCTGCAATCCCAGTCCTAGTCCCAGCTCCAGCACGATCATGGATGCTAAACCTCGAATCCTTCCAATCTTTCAAACAAGCCAAGGCCTCAACAATATATGGATGTAATCTCGATCTCCTATCCGAAATCACGTTCACTACAATAGAAAAAGCAGACTCCAATGCTGCACTCGACACTAGAGGAGTCAGAAGATCCCATGGCATCCTAGATAGCACGGGAAAGGTGGACTCATATGATTTCAACAACTATAATATATCAAGATTCTTAGTATCAGAATGTGATAGGATTGAGCAGTAATCAATATCTAAGTACCGAGAAAGCACGCTCCTATGTGATTGTCCACCCCTACGTTTCCCGCTCGCTAGCTGAATAGAAAAAGCATCATCTCTGAACAAGGTATCCATGTCCGTAATCACAGTCTCACCACCACCACCACCATACCTAGTAACGTAGTATGTGAACAAGTTAGTCAACTTCTCGTGAATGAACCCTTCAGGTGGCGGGGCAGGTTCATTCACGAGGAAATGTAAGTCATAGTGTTTTCTACCTCTTCCACCTTAACCCTAGGGTCTATGCATGCAGCAAGGCAATAATGAGATGGAATGGTGGACCAATACTTCAAGTACTTAGTTTTCATCTCTACAACCATATGGCTAAGTGTCGGGTCAGCTCGATACTTCCTAAACATGCTACTAATGTTGCATATGCATCTGAGTGCAATGCAAGTCGTGGGCGTATAATCTGACGAAAACATGTTTGTCGTGTCATAAAAAATCTTCAGGAATTTCATAAATGAAATTCCTGAGGCCCAGTCAGTGTCGTCAATAATATGTTCGTCACTCTTACTATTGACGTAGTCAGATATCACATGTTCGTATCCAACACATGATTCCAACATCAGGTACGTGTAATTCCAACGATGTCTCACATCTGATTGGAATTTCTTCTTCTTAAGATTCACAGACAAACAGAGACTACCAAATTCTTATTGTCTGCTAGGAGTGCGAATATATTTTAGTGCATTACGTATATTATCCAACGCGGGGGAACACACCTTCATACCCACTTGAACAATCAGGTTAATCACGTGAAACATGCATCTGACATGAAAAATCTCTTCTAATTGTACATCTCTAATATTCCTAACAAACATGTTAATCACTACTTCATTATTAAATGCGTTATCGAATGTAACACTAAAAATTTTATTTTGAATTTTATATTCCTTAAATATTTTCATCATACACTCAAAAATGGCCGAGTCATCATGAGGATGAAGAATCTCAGAGAATCCTAAAATTTTTTTATTCATAGTCTAGTTAGAAATATAGATAGTAGCTGGTGAGACATGCATAAGATGATTCATCGTGACTTGTCCAGATATCAGATGTCACGGACACCACTTACTGTATGCCATAAATTCATTATTTATTTTTTATTTTTCTAACTTATACAATTTTAGTATGTCATTCCTAGATGTGGACCTAGGAATTCTACGATAAGCAGGCTGAAAATATGTCTGCATTATGCGCACAACCCTTGGATCTTCTGAAAATCTGATCGGAAGACCCATCAATGTGATAAGTCTGGTAATGCCATCTCTACCCAACTCACTGGAATATATGAAGGGAGTAAACTTTGAGACTGAACTCGATTCAGTCTCAAAAAATGCAGTGCCAAGTTGGGTTTGCCTAGGATCTAATGGACCATATTTTTTGGTGCATAATTTGGCATGCCTCTTAAGGTGCACAGTCCCAAACAAACTCTTACATGTTAAAAGTCTTATACAATATTTGCACTGTGTCATTTCTTCTTCCTCACCCCTAACTTTTTTTTTGTTTTATTATATTAAAATGAGTCCAAACTACAAAAGTCCTCCTAGTTTTTTGTTTTTTAGAAGTTTGGATTGAGATGATTGAAGAAACCAAAGTTTCAGCAGCCTCATACCTCTGTGTAATATTTTCATTTGCTAAATTTAAATATGTTTCATTAGTATTTGTTATTTTTTAGGATTTTTGTTAAACTTGATATTTATTTAGAGACTAGATGATAGATTTTAAATTTATCTATTTTAGGGTTAGAGAGAGAGGCTAGAAAGAGAGATAGAAAAACTTAAAATAAATTACCCAGTAAAGCAATTAGGTCGATCACGTGGATGGTGCACCACAGTCTAGCTCAAAATTCAAAACCCAAGTTGAGATTCCCGAAAAGCCAAGCCAAATGACGAAATCCCAACTTTCCGAGTCCCAAGAGAGATGAGCAAGATTTTTAGGAGAGAAAATGTGAGATTTGAGAGAATAAATATTTATGAAAAACATAAATGTTATAGAGAGGGGGTGGATTTTATAGATTAAATAAAATAATTTTTTTTTAAAAAGTCATTTTTTTTATTTTTTTTTTATTTTTTAGGTGGCAGAATCAAGAGGACCGTTGGATTTTTCCCCCTAGCCATTGGAGGCGAGATCCAATGACAATATTTAATTTCTTTTTTGCTCGTTGGGGGGGGGGGGGGGAATCGGGTTGGGTTGGGGGGGTCTTTTTTGCGGGAAGGGGAATGAGATGCTTGGCTTTGCATTGGCCCAAGTGTCTCGAGTCACGGTGAACCCACCGTGACTTGTGACTCATGAAGGTGCGAGACTGCGGGTGCGGGACGCCGGCCTAGGTGTGAACGATGACCCCGACCATGCCAATGGGTCATGCCACGGGCCTTGAACCGTGCCGGGCCAAGCATGGAACGAGGCCCAGTTGGCCTCGGCATGGGCCCTGGCACAGGTTATTCCTGTGTCCGGCCGGCCCAGGCACTGCCGGACCATGCCTTGCCTCGTGCCGGACTGGGCCGGCCCGACCGAGTTGACATCTCTAGATCCACTATTCAATCTTTTTATTGTCTGGCTGCCTGCATGGATCCTAGGATTAAGATGGAAGGAATAAAAAATAATTAAACATACATATCCTCGTGGATGAACCAAGAAGACCAACCTAAAAAATTTATTCATAAAAAGTTGACTTATCTATTTACATACTATGATATTAGGTATGATGGTAGTAGTAGTGAGGCTCCAAGTAAGGATATGAATATCATATTCGGAGATGATAACTTTTTATTCAACTAGTTAGAAAAAAATGATTGGATGGATCATCGAATAGGAGCGAGTTATCTTTATACTTAGATATCGATTACTATTCAATCATAACATATACTGATAATAAAGAATATTGATATTTTACAGTGACAAAATCACATGAGTCCACCTATCATGTAATGTCTAAGATGACACGGGATCTATTGACTCTTCTAGTGTCAAGCAAAGAATCAAAATCTATTTTTTCTGTTACAATGAATTTGATTTCAGATAGGAGATCAAGATTACAGTCAAATATTATTGAGACATTAACTTGCATGAAAGAATAGGATGATTCATGCTTGGGTATCTAGAATCAGGTTGCAACTGTAGCAAAAGCGAACGAGTTGGTTGCTAATAATAATTCATAAAACTTTAATGATGATTCACGACTGGGATTGAACCTACTATACTCACTATGGCCTACCCCTAGTGATATTGATATCATCATATGTGGATAAGATTATCATTTTTGAATTATCTTTGTTTATTTATTTTTATCAATTGAGCTTGCTACTTTTTTTTGTTATTTTATGCTTTGTTTATTCAAAAACTTACTTATGGGATTTATGTTTTATGTTTATGAGTTTAATGTATTGATTTTTATCCTTTAATAATTTAATCTTACTTTGTTATTTTATAATTTGTTTATGTTTTTAGTTAATAGTTATAAGTTAGGACTTGTAACTTGTGATAATAATTTTGTTTTTTTTGTTGTATTAATTTAATTAGTAAATTAGTTAATTAATTAATTAATTTAGTATTAAATTTTAAAATTATAATATTTTTAAAGTTTATGATGACTCAATTCCAAACAAGCCGAAATGGCACAACCCGGCCCAACCAGACAAGTTCTAGGCATGACCTAGCCAGACCCAAGTACAGAGCGGGCCGATGGGCCATGCCGAACCAGCACTTCACAAGTCATGTCGGGCCACCAAAAAATGGGAAGGGCGGCCCAGCCTGACCCGTTTGACATCTCTACTGCATGAGACTAATTATCTTATGATTCTCTAAAAATCTAATCAAAAAACTCATTATGATAATTAATTTTATCATGTCTTCACTCCCTAATACGTTATGAAATATGAATTGGATCAGCAAAGAAATTGTACTAGATATAGCCTCAAAGATCTCACAGCTCAGTTAAGTTTGCTTAGGTTCTAATATATTATATTTTTTGATACAATGATCGATATACTTCTTTAGGTGTCTAGTCTGACATACTCTTATATGTATATACTCTTTACAATATTTATATTGTGCTGATTTTTCATCGATATTCCTAATATTTTTATTTTGTATTATGTTAAAACAAATTCAAACTATATATATTGTTCTTGTTTTTTATTTTTTAGAAATTTAAGTTTAGGTCGAGGCATGAGAAAAATCATAATTTTGGCATCATACCTTTTCGTGGGATTATAATTATTAATATTATTTACATCTAAGTTAATATTAATTTTGTCATCATTAAATTCATTATTAGTCATTTTTTATTATTTTTTATTTATGTAATATATTCTAACTTAACAATTAAATGATATTAAAAAACTAAATAAAAAACAATACAATACCCTATTTATGCCTTATTAAGAGGAGATGAGATGAGAAAAAAAACTACAACATACACCCAATAGGTTAGGTATTGAAATTGAAATATAAACAACTACAGCAATCTAATCTCCACTCCACGTACATATTCTTTAAACTTTAAAAAAATATTCTAAATCTAAAGCTAAAAAATTTAGCTTTAAAGTTTAGAGAGAGAGAGAGAGTACTAAAACCATGAGGAGAGAGGGAGAGAGAGAGAATGGAGAGAGAGAGAGAGATAGATGAGCTAAAAGATTTGAATAAAAACTTAAATCTCATATTTTATTTATATCCTATTTTATCTTTAAAATAAATATGTATATATTTTAATTTTTTAATATTTTTTATATAATTAATATGGCTGAAACTCAGCAGCAATCAGATTTTATGCCCTGGCCGTTTGATTTGTATCCAACTACCTGAATCTAATATTAATTTTATATTTTTTTATTGGGTTAGTAACCATTTGAAGCCAAAGCTTCTGGATGGTCAAAAAACATTGACTTCAAATAGCTAGGAGGCATTGACGTTTAGCTAGGGGTCGCATGTCCATGTGCGCATGGGTCGTGCCACACGAAGTGACTCAGGAAACCACGTGGCAGGCAAATAAAAAAACAGCAATATATACTAGGTGAGGCCGGGCAAATTTTTTATATTTTAAATATTTTTTTTATTTAAAATGACAAGGCGAGATGAGCAAGATCTGATTGGACCACAGCGGATACCATGTCTGAGGTCCTGGGTCATGGGATCCGTGTTGTAGGATCGTGCCTATTGGCTTGTTACCCGGATCATGCCTGACCTGGCAAGAGACTCGGCACTCCTTGGCCCAGCATGGTATGAGTTGTGCCTCGAGCCGGTACAACCTAGGCCCCAACATGTTTCTGGTCCATGGCATGCAGGGCCATGAATAACTCACTTAGTAATGCCTCGTGCAGTGCTCGAGCCACCCAGCCCACTTGTCACCTTTACCTACATGTATATATTTATTGATAATACTTACACTGTGTTAATTTTTCATCAATTCCTCTAATATTTTTATTTTATATTATGTTAATATAACTTCAAATAATAAATACTTTTCTATTTTTTTGTTTTTTAGGTATTTGAGTATAAGTCGAGATAATAGATGAAAATATAATTTCAACCTTAAATCTTTCTATAACATTATCATTATTATCTATGTCTATATCTAAATTATTCTCATATTCATTATATTCATTATTAGCCTTTTTTTTAATTATTTTATGTTTATAACTTTAACTATTAAAAAATAACACATAAAAATTACTTGAATAATATTCTGAAACATAAACTAAAGATAAAATAGATCACAGATAAAGCCGCAGCCTGCAATCATAATTGCAAATGAATCCTAACTCCTACATAAAAAATGAAAAAAATCTATTATATATTAGAACTTTTGGAGTTAAAACATATAATACAAAAATAAAAAAATATATATTTTGAGAATTGAGAGTTAAGTATAAGATTATTAGAGAGCAGACAACATAGAATAATATGAGTCAGTTTTGAGAGTTAATTCAATACATAAATGAGAATAACATACTTAAAACTATTTATCTATATTTAAAGATTTTTTTAATGATATTTTTAAAATTTTTAATTAATATTTTTTGAATTTTAAGTGGATAGAAACCCAACTGCAATGGGATTTCTACATTAGGCATTAGAATGAAATCCAACAACCAAGAAACATTCTGAAATTATAAAAAAATTAATTCTTTTCAGATTTTTACCATTAAGGTTTGAATTATTGGACAGGTTCGGAGCTCTCGGGTCTCAGCCTCAGGTGGAGCATGTGGGGGGATGTGATGCAAGTGTAGTGCACATGCGATCATGGTGTAGTGGAAGTCATGAGGCACTAGTTGATAGTGCAGCGGTGCGCCCGCCGCGACACCTCCCTAGTCGAGCCACAAGCCAACAACCAATGGTGTCAGGCTTAGATCACAATAAGCTTAGCACAACCCCACTACAGGGTAGTGTCCACCAATGCCAGCTCTAGTCGGGCCGATACCCAATGCTATGGCATCAGAGTCAGGGTCGAGTTCATTAAAAAACTCAACCCTAGGTCCAATTATTAAATAAATTTTTTAATTGTCACTTGGAAGTGGCAGGGCAGGTTCATTAACAACACCTACCTCGCCCGACCAAAATATAACATTTTACCATTACCAGCATGCATGCAGGTGGGGTGTCATATTCTCGATAGCCCATAACCTGCTGGGTACTAGCATTACTCCAAGCAGGCTATTATACCATGCCAATGAACCAAGCACGTGGGTCTTACCCTGCCCGGCACGAGGCAAGGTAGCCACACGCCCAACACATTTTAAGTCATAACTCGGGCTGACAAAATCTAGGTCCAGGCACAATTTTCAACCATGTCATGCCAAGCATGGCTCAATCATGCCATGTCGGGCCAAACACGACTCAATTAAGTCATGCCTTTGGCCGTGCCTGGGTTGTCAGCCCACTTGACACCTTTAGTACCAACTCAATATGAGTTTGTACTAATACAACTCCTATAATATTAGTTGGGTTGCCTCGTGTATGATTTATTGTGCCAAAAAAAAATTCAATCCCCATATCTAACATTTATCTGATACCATGTAAAAACTCTAATCCAAATATAAAAGAAATAATAATTCAAAAAATAATTTATACAAAAACATATATAAAAAGCCCCTTATGTAGAGAATAAAAACAGGGTGGTTGGGATAGCACATAGGTTGACTACTTCTGTTAAAGTATAGAAAAAATAAAATAAATAAAAAAAGAAACTAAAAATCTTAATAAATAATACAATAAATAAACAAAAGAACGAGCCAATAGTATAATAAACCTAATGAATAACTAGGTCACCAATTATTTGGTCGCTAATTTGGTGTTTTTTGGTTGGTAATCCAAATAGCGACCAATTACCGACCAAAATATTATGTTGTAATTTTGCTTGTCGCTAATTTTTTTATCGATAAAACATTATTCGGTCAGTAAATTGCTGACCATTTACCGACCCTCTACCAACAAATAATTTCTGACTATATTCCAATAATTTTCCGACCAAAATAATTAGGTCAGTATATTGTTCTCCAAATGGTCAGTAATAAATGAAGATTTACAAACTATTCGCCGACAAATAATTACCAACTAGATTCTAACCATTTTCTGATCAAAAGTTGTTGGTCGGTAAGTGGTCTCCAAATGGTCGGTAATTACCGACCGACTACAGACCATTTACTGACAAAAAAAATCCGACAATATTTCGACCATTTTCTGACTAAAAGAATTAGGTGTGTAAATGGTCTCTAAATAGTCGGTAACTACCGATAATTTATATAACATTTACCGACAAATATTTGTTGAATATATTCCAACCATTTTCCAACCAAAAGTATTAGGTTGGTAAATGGTCACAAAATGATCGATAATAACGGAAAATATTGCGACCAAAAACCAACCAAAATTTTTTAAAATCATTGGTCGGTAATTATTCTCCAAAAGTATTACCGACCATTTGGTGACCTTTTACCGACCATTTGTATTAAAAATTTTTGGTTGGTTTTTGGTCACAATTTGGTCGGTAATTACCAACCCAATTTTTTTTCCTAGTTTTGATGCAGTTGTTGTGGAAACAAATATAGATAATACAAAAAAAATCCAATTAACTTTCAGTTTTGATGGAGTTGCTGCAAAAATTTTTACTGATAACACAACAAGAAAAATCCAATTAACTCCAGTAAAAAACTTTATATACTACATATATATAGTAAATACATCATGATAAAATATAAAAATGAAATACAAAATCAAAGTTTAAGGCATTGAAAAAAAATATGAGTAATACACTCAATCACCCAACCTAGTTTCATAATCATTATGTTATGACGTATATGATCCACATGGTGAGATGTTAGGTACTGGGATAGAGCTGTTTGCTTCTGCTTGTCCTGATATAGTTGCTACAGGTGTTGCTCTAGGTGATGGAGTAGATGTTGTAGGTGGAGCATTTCGCAGAACAATCCAAGGTAGATCATTAGGGTTGAACTACAGTCTTCCTTCCTAAAACTTCTTTGTAATCCAGTCAAAATGCATACGCAACTCATCACTATCATCCTCATAGTCGATCATGCATCGCTCGGTAATGGTCAACGGATACTATATCGCATTTTGCATCGCGCCCTAAAATTTCTCCATCGTCGAGAACAAATTCAAAATTGGTCATAAAAATTCAGCTTCATAATCTGGTCTTCTATGCGAGTATAATGATGATGTCGATGAACCGATGCCATAGATAGGGATCTTCTCCTTGCCATCAATAGCTACATACCAAATCTGATTTGTATCAAATGGTGGAGCTGATGAATGAGAACTACATGCTGCACCATCACATGAACCTGAAGTAGACTAGGAATACGCTTAAGTCGTAGCAGCTAACATTTCATCATATCTCGCCTAATAAAAATGTACGAAAAGTATTTCAATTTATATTCAAACAAAAAAAAAAGAAGAGTTAATTTTTTAAATGAAACTTACATTTACTGCATGAGATCTCTGATCAACAAAAGTCTGATCTTCATGAGCCTTCATGTGCATATATTTGAATAAGTGAGGAGCACTAGGCTTCTTACCCTCATTGCATGTCTATAATTACACACAATACATATGTTAATTCTATTGAAAAAAAATTCTTAAAGAGAAATAAAGTTTAGGCATAATTGAACACATTTCACAAAGTAATAAATATAAAAAATACATAAGACAATGAAAATAAACAAAAATAATTAACGATTAAAATAACATAAAACTCGCCTTCAACTCATTCTCGTCAAAATCATCCAAATCTGGTTCGTCTTCTTCTTCAGATGTAGTGACATCATTTTCAAATTCCTCTTCATCACTCGTTTTTTCCTCATAATTAATTAAATTTTCATCAACATCTACATCCCCACTTGTATCCATCTCAGAAGATGAGACTAAAAGGACGTCTTCGTCCCCCTGCACATCATCGATTATAACATCATTGTCATCATTTTGTAAAGCTGGTTCTATGAAATCAGTACTTGGTGATGCATGGATGTCAATTTGAGCCATTGATTTGATCTTGCACATATCTTTCCAATCCTTTCTAGGACCGGTTCAACCCGAATATTCACAATAATAAACCTGTGATGCTTGTACTGCTAAGACAAAAGGTTCATCCTTGTCGAATCATTTTTTATTGTGCACATCGAAATATCGAGGATGGAAAACAATACCAACGAGTGGTGTTGGGTCAAACCATTCACATTTGAATAATATCGTTTTTTCAACTAGGAGGGCTTCAAATTCTAACTCAGTCACTTTGACCAGAGTCCCGTAATAGTCATATTCGGTTTCATTATATATGGATCCTTTAATGCATACCCCCATATTATTCGTTTCCCATAAACTACCAATGATTTAGTGTGAAATTTAAAACCATTCACACAATAACCATTGTACATTCTAACCTCTCTTAGGTGACCTCATGCTATATTTGGAAGATAATGATTAGAAATTTTATTTGCATGATTAAAAACTTGTAATCAAAATTAAGTGGATTGTTTTGATCACAATTATAAATTTTTATTAGAATAATATAATTATTTTGTGATTTTCATTAAACGTAAACATAAGTATTTTTCAAAAAATGATTAAAATTTTTGCTTCATCACAACATTGATAGCTTTGTCATTCATTTTTGGAAACTCTTTACGTTTATCTGTTATAAAATCACTAAAATAAGAAATTAGAAATAATTGATACATTGATAGGAAATAGTAAATTATATTGCTTAATAGATCTTATTTGATTATTAAAAAATACTTCTCAATGAATAGCTGAACCTTTGGATAATTAATTAGGACATATAGATGAGCTGCAGTATATTCATAGTCTGCTAGATAGCTTTTCCCTTCAGCACCAATTTCTTTACCCGGAAGCTTGAAAATTTCAAACATATCATTATCCACATTGTCATAAAGATAAACCTCATTCCTCATTTCTTTAAGTGGAAGAGTTGGATATCCTTCTTTGAAAAAGAATGATGTATGTTTTGCAACCTCATCCATAATATAACCTATTGATATAGAACCATCAACCTGAGCCGTATTCATTATTGTATGCTCTATTCTCCTCTAGTATCTACAAAAAGATTAGTTAAAAATACAAGTCATTTTTGTGTATATATAAATATATATACAGAAAAAGAATTGGTTTATTTAATTAATATTATTTTTTTTGGAGGATACATCCAATGATAATTGACAGGACCAGCAATCCTAGCTTCGTAAGCCAAGTGCACTGGAAGATGTTCCATTGAGTGAAAAAAAACTAGGAAGAAATATTTTTTCAAGATTGCATAAGATAACAGGAATTTGTTCCTACAAATTTTTTAAATCATCATCACTCAATGAAGAAGAAGTTAGTTGCTTGAAGAATAAAGAAATCTTAGTTATTGGCTCTCATATTCTATTAGGCAGGAATTCTCGAAGAGCAATTGGTAACAACCTTTGCTTGAATACATGACAATCATGACTCTTCATGTCAAACATCTTAAGTTTTTTTGCATCCACACATCTTCCCAGATTAGAGGCATACCCATCGGGAAATCTAAGTTTTTTTACCCACTCAAACACAACCTTCTTCTATGATTTATTAAGAACAAATGGCGCATCACGATATTTATTTGTGACATATTTTTTGTAAATTGAGGACGACGATAATATTTATTCAACTCATCTCTTGACTTGTAAGTGTCCTTAGTTTTCCCTAGAATGTTAAACACTGTATTGAAAATATTGTCAAACACATTCTTCTCGATATGCATAACATCAAGTTTGTGCCTAAGCAAGTGTTCACGCCAATAGAGCAAATCCCAGAAAATACTTCTCTTATTCCACCCACAAGTCGTAGATATAGCTACATTTACGATCTCTGCATCAACATCTATCACCTTTCTCAAGCATCTTTTATTCAATTCCAGTATAATTTTATCCCCATATCTAACCCCCGAGAATTATTTAGTAACATTTCTATTCTTAATGAAATCTTTTGTATTTCGTTGATATGAATGATTAATGGGCAAAAACTTCCGATAGTGATCAAACCATGACTGTTTTCCACTCTTAATTAATCTAAAAGCACCAAAATCTTCCATATAATGCGGACATGCCAACATACCAATTGTACTTATCCCAAACATCATAGAATTTATTGGAAAGTCATTTATGGACCACATGAGGAGAGCACGTATCTAAAAATTTTCTCGTTTGGAAATATCATAAGTTTGAACCCCAACACTCCAAAGACTTTTCAACTCCGTTATCAATGGCTGCAAGAAAATATCAATCTTACCCTTTGGATTCATAGGTCCCGACACTAACACAGTCAAAAACATAAATTTCTCATTCATACATAAGTATAAAAGCAAATTATATGCCATCATTACCACAGGCCACACCGAATATTGTTGTCCAGATTAATCAATCGGCTGAAAACAATTAGCAAATAAACCCATCCTAATATTTTGAACTTCAGAAGAAAAATGAAGAAAATACCCATAAAAATATTTCCAAGCAGGGGCATCAAAAGGGTGACACATCTTACCGTCTTCCATATGCTGCTCTAAATGACATCTCATTTCATTAGCTGCTACGGTTGATGCATACAATCTCTAGAACCTAGGTGTTATTGGAAAATAGTGCATCATCTTATATGACACCTTCAACTTATGTATATACAATCTATTTCCAGAGCTCCTAACCTTTTGCTTGTACCGAGCATACCCACATATTTTAGAACTGTTAAGGCCAATGTCATCACCCTGGTATATCATACAGTTGTTCACACAACATTGGGTTCCCCATTTGGGTTGAATTCAGGACCCACAGCATCAAAAACTATTTTATGGTGTGTAATGTGATTAATATTATCCGAGACCTTCTAATCAATTTCACTTACTGACACCAATACTAAACATGAACACCTCTGGTGGACTTTCTTCTTACCATAGTATATCCAAACATAGTAATCCACCATAAAACCATTTCTATACAAATGCATCTTCGTAGTCTCAATATTTAAAAACTTTTTATTCTAACATTTAACTAAAGTGAAAGGATGCCTTATATATGTACCACCATTTATAGACTCAGGATATCTCAGAGCAAACTTAACAAATTCATCAACTTTATTCCCCCTTTC
The DNA here is from genome assembly GCA_029783825.1 of Sapria himalayana. Lineage (NCBI taxonomy): Eukaryota > Viridiplantae > Streptophyta > Magnoliopsida > Malpighiales > Rafflesiaceae > Sapria > Sapria himalayana. The sequence goes on along the minus strand of JAREIK010005954.1, from coordinate 15,805 downwards.
ATTAGAGAACATTATATTCACTAATAAACCCTTGTACATACATCCATTCATGATCATCTTACATAGCTAGTTAAAAAAATTAATTTATTTAACAAACGTGATTGTCTCTAATTATAGTTATATATAATTATATAGATATTTATTTAGATATACAGATATTTATATATAGTTATACACATATAGTTTAAAATAAAGTTGTATGTTGTTATACATGTAATTATAAATATAGTTACCCATATAGTTAAACTTATATTTATACATGTAGGTTTATATATTTGTTCATTTAATTTTATATATTTATACATATAGTAATGTATATTTATAGATATAGTAAAATACTTTTTATATATTACTATATACAAATATATATTAAATATAAGCTATAAATTTAATATTTAAATATAATTATGCATAAAACTTTTAAAGTTATACATATAGTAAGATACAATTATTTATAGTTATGTATTATTTTACATATAATATAAATAGTTATAAATAGTTATATATAATTAAACATATAGTTATATATAGATATATTCATATAAGTAGTTATACATAAATATATACAACATAATAAACAAATATTTTGATTTAATTATATGAATACATATATGTATATATAGTTACAAATATAGTTATATATAATTATATAGACATTTATTTAGTTATACAAATATTTATATATAGTTATACACATATAGTTTTATATAATTTTGTATGTTGTTATACATGTAATTATAAATATAGTTACATATGGTTATACATATAGTTACACATATAGTTAAATGTATACTTATACATGTAGGTTTATATATTTGTTCATTTAATTATATGTTATACATGGAGTAATGTATATGTATAGATATTGTAAAATACTTTTTATATACTACTATATACAAATATATATTAAATATAAGCTGTAAGTTTAATATTTAAATATAATTATGCATAAAAATTTTATAGTTATACATATAGTAAGATACAATTATTTATAGTTATATATTATTTTACATATAATATATATAGTTATAAATAGTTATATATAATTAAACATATAGTTATATATAGATATATTCATACCTGTAGTTATAAGTATTTATACATAAATATATAGAACGTCATAAACAAATATTTCGATTTAATTATAAGAATACATATATGTATATATTCTTACAATTATAGTTATATTTAATTATATAGAGTGTTACATAGTTATACAAATATTTATATATAGTTATAAATATATAGTTATAAATATGTTTGTAGTTAAAGATATATTTATATATAACATTTATATAGTTATTCATTTAGTAAAATATAATTATATATAGTTATATATTAGTATACATATAGTATATTTTTTAAGAAATATAGTTATATAGAATTATACATATAGTTACACAGCATTATATACTTATAAATTAGTTATGGAATGTTAAATATATAGTTATAAAAATAGTTTACTTTATTATAAATATAGTTATAAATATTTTTATATAAAATGGCATATGATTATATAATTAAACATGTGTATCTATATAATATTTGTAAATAAAATATTTTTATAAATGTTGCTTAAATACTATTATATTTATATGTAACACTTTTATAAATAATATATAGTATATATATATATATCACATTTATATAAACATTATAAATATTCTATATTTATATAAAAAATAATATGTAATATAAATATTTACAAAATTGTATAATCATTTATTGTTACATAATTGTGATATAAAAAATTATATAAATCGATAGTTTAATGTAAATGATGTTTAGATATTTATAAATATTAAAATATATATATATGTATATATATATATATATAACATCATATGTTTATATAAACATATCAATGTGTATTTATAATGTAATATGTTTATATATATTAAAGTATAGACATTTATACATAATGTCACATGATTATATAAATGTATAAAAGTTTATATATATTGTTATAGACATTTAAGATTAACATTATATAAAATGTAGATTTAACATTAATCATTATATATATATTAAAGAATAGACATTTATACATAATTTCATATGAATATATAAATATAAACCTTTAACATTAAAATTATTCGGAAGCAAATATTCAGTAATTGAAATCAAAATCAATAAAACCCTAAAAATCTAAACAATTGAAGAACAAACATTAAACTGAAAAATTATAGTTTAATTAATTGTGTCGATTCAAAATCATGTTAGGTTAAATAAAATTGAAACAAAAATGAAGAAATTCGGAGCAAAAAAATAAAAACCTACTACCCGATTATACTGAAAATCAAAAATCCAATTTTCTATATATAATTTAGAGAGACAGAGATATGTATATGTATATTGATGGAGAATAACAAAGAAAAAAGTAGCTAAATTCAGAAGAAGAGAACAAAATTTTATCGAATTTATGCTTGTAGTCACCTCTGCTTCGAAAAATGTTCTAGTTTCGAATTAATGTAGGTGTTAATGACCTAGCAAATGAATTTTAAATCAAAAATTAAAACTATGTATTATCGACAAAAATTATGGTTGATAAACGGTCAGTAAAAACAAAGTTATAACTATTTGGAAGTCCACTTTACCGACCAATTTTAATGGTAATATATTTTTGGTCGTTAAATGATCGATAAAATATCGGTAATTTCTATTCGCTAATTTCATCCTAATTTATAAACCAATTTTTGACCAAAAATATTTGGTGGGTAGGTATGGTTGGTATTTGGTCATAAAATTGTCAGTAATTACCGACTTAAATATTTGGTCCGAAGTTTGGTCAGTAATTACAATGTTATAAATATATTTGATAACCATTTTACTGACCATTTTTAATGGATATATATTTTTAGTCATTAAATGGTTGGTAATCTTTCGTCAATGTTTTTTGCTAATTCTCTTCTAAATTACAGACCTTATTTTCAACAATATATATTTTGTCGGTAAAATATGGTCGGTAGTTGGTTAAAAATTTGGTCGAAAATATCTTTTTTCCATTGCCACTCTTTGGATCTCTAAATTGGTCATGAATTGGTCAGAAATTACCAACCTATATATTTGTTTGGGAAATGGTCGGTAAGTAAGAAGGTATAAATAATTTTAAAACCCACTATACTGACCAATTTTAATGGTAATATATTTTTTATCGTTAAATAGTTGGTAATATATTGGATAACCACTCAACAGACCAATTTCTGACCAAAAAATTGTCGGTATTTATGGTCGGTATTTGATCTGAAATTTGGTCAGAAAGTTTTTTTTTTCGATACCCTTTTTTGGTTGCTAAATGCTAATGATTTGGACAACAATTACCAACAAAATTTTTAGGTTAGTAATTTGGTCAGTATTCTCATAATTTTTAGTAGTGAAATAGATAGATAGATATGTAAGTAGGTAGAAAGATAGACAAAGAGATAGATAAACAAATAAACAGATCGACATGTAGATAGACAGATAGACAGAAGATAGACAGACAGACAGGTAGATAGATAGATATGCAGATAGATAGATAGACATATATACAGATAGACAGATATACAGATAGACAGATATACAAATAGGTAGATAGACATATAGATAGATGTATAAATGATAGAGAAATAGATAGATAGAAATATAGACACAGACAGATATACAGATTGATAGATAGATATAAAGATAGATAGATAACCAAATAAATAGATAAATGGATAGATAAATAGAAAGATAGAAAGATAGATAAAAAAATAGGCAGATAGACAGATATATAGATAGATAGTTAGACAGATAGATATATAGACATATACATATAAAGATAGATAGAAATATATATAGATTTATAGATAGACAGATAGATATATAGATAGATAGATGGACAAATAACTAGATAAGCAAATATTTAGATAGGAAGATAGACATATAGATAGATAGAATGATAGGTAGACAGATAGATATATAGATAAATAGACAAATAGACAGATAGACAGATAGATAGAAGAGAGATAAATAGATAGATATAAAGATAGAAAAATAGAAATATAGAAAGACAGACAAATAGACACATAAACTATTTGACTAACAGATATATATACTGATAGACAGATAGGAAGATAGATTGACAAATAAATAGATGGATAGATTAACTGATAGATATATAGACAGATAGGTAGATAGATAGATAGACAATTATATAGATAAAGAGATAAACTAATAAACAGATAGACAGATAGACACATAGATAGATAGATAGACAGACATATAGATATATAGTTAGATAAATTGATTGATAAATAGATAGATAGATCTATAAATAGAATATAGACAAATTTATAGATAGAAAGATAGATAGAGAGACATGTAGCCAGATAAATAGATAGATAGATAGGTAAACATATAGACATATAGATAGAAATATATATAGATAAATATACGGATAAACAAATAAATAGATATATAGTTAGATACACAAATAGGTAGATAAATAAACAGAGATAAAGTTAGATAGACAGACACACAAATAGACATACATACAAACAGACACATAGACACATGGACAGACAGACAATGAGACACACAGATACATAGAGAGAAAGAAAGACAGATAGATACATTGATAGATAGATATTCATATAGATGATAAATACAAAGAGATAGACATTTAGAGAGATAGATAGATATACAGATAGACAAATAGACAAATACACAAATAGATAGATAGACAGATAGATAAATAGATAGACATATGGACATTAAACAGATAGACATAAAGACATATAGACATATAGATAGATAGAATGATAGATAGATAGGCAGACAGATAGATAGGTAGACACACAGACAGACAGAAAGATAGTTAGTTAGTTAGTTAGACAAATATTTTGATAGACAGATAGATAGATCGATAGATACATAGATAGACAGATAGACAGATAGATATATAAATTGACAGATATACAGATAGATATATAGATAGACAAATAGACATATACATATATAGACACATAGACAAATAGACAGACATATAGATATATAGATAGACAAATAGACATATACATATATAGACACATAGACAAATAGACAGACATATAGATAGAAAGATAGACTGATAGACTGATAAAAAGATAGACAGATAGATCGATCGAAAAAAAAGATAGACAGATAGACAGAAGACAAATAAACATGTAGATAGATAGACAGATAGATAGATAAATAGATTGACAGATAGACAGACGGACAGACAGATAGATAGACAGATAGGCAAATCGATAGATAGACACATTGATATATAGACAGATAGATAGATAAATAGATACAGATCGACATATTGACATATAGATAGATAGATAAATAAATAAATAAATATATAGAGAGACAGATAAACAAATAGATATATAAACAGATAGATAGATAGGTTGATAAACAAATAGACATATAAATAGATAGAAAGATAGATACATATACACATAGATACATAAATAAATAGATAACTAAAAGATCAACAAATCGACAAATAAAAATATAGACAAATAGACTAATAGGCACATTGATAGACTGACAGACAGATAGATAAATAGATACATTTTGACATATAAACAGATAGAAAGATAAATATATAGATAGATAGATAGAAAAATAAATAGTAATATAAACAAATAAACAGATATATAGATAAACAAATAGATATATAAACAGATAGACATATTCATAGATAGATATATAGTTAGATAGATAAATAGATAGAAATATAAAAAGATATATAGATATACAGATAGATAGATATACACATAGACACAAAGTTAGGTAGATAGATTGACAGATTGATAGATAGACATATAGATATATAGACTTATAGATAGATAAAAAATAGAAAGATAGACAAATAGACTGATAAACAGATAGGTAGATAGCCAGATAGACACATAGATAGATAGACAGATAAGCAGATTGAAATATAGACACATAGATATATAGAAAGATAGACAGATAGATCGATATATATATAGACAGTTAGATAGATTTACAAATAGATAGATAGAAAGATAGACAGATAGATAGATAAATAATATATAAATTATTAGACACATAGATACATAGATAGAGAGAGAAATAAAAAAATTGATAAAAGACAGATAGATAAATAGATAGATAGAGGTATAGACATATAGTCAAATAGTCAAATAGTCAGATAGATATATAGACAGATAGATGGAGAGAGAGATAGATAGATAAATTGATAGACAGATGGATAAATAGATAAATAGATAGATAGAGAGATAGACATATACAAAGATATATAGAAAGATAGATAAATATATAGACAGATAGACAAATAGACAAATAGACAAATAGATAGATAGACATATTAATAGATAGACATATAGACAAATCAACACAAGTTAGATAGACAGACAGATAGATAGAAAAAAAGATAGAGAGATAGACAGATAGATAGAAGCCAAATAGACAGAAAAATAGATATATATATATATATATATATAGTCAGATAGATAGATAGACAAATAGATTGATAGTTAGATAGATAGATAGATAAATAGATAGATAGACAGATATATAGATAACGATAGAGCCAGAAAGGTAGTTAGATAGATAGAAAGATAAAAATATATTTAGATAAATAGATATATAGATAGATAAAAATATATGTAGATAGTTAGATAAATAGAAATATAGATACATAGATTGATAAATAGACAGATATATATAAATATAGATAGATAGATACATAGACAGATAGATAGAAAGATAAATATATAGTTAGATAGATAGATACTCAGATAGATAGATAGATAGATTGACATTTAGTCACATAGACAGATTTATAGATAAACATAAAGATAGATAGACAGATAGACAGATATGAAAATATAAAGATAGAAAAATTGATAGATAGACAAATATGCAAACAAATAGATAGACAATTAAAAAGATATATATAGATTGATAGTTAATTAGTTAGACAGATATACATATTGACAGATTTTTGATAGATAGATAAATAGATATATAGATACTTAGATAGATTATAGATAGATAGATAGATAGATAGATAGATTGGTAGATAAATATATAAATAGATAGATATAAAGATATATAGGTAAGCGGTGAGGTAGATAGATCGATTGATCGATAGATAGATAAATAAATCGATTGATTTATCAATTGATAGATTGATCGATTGCTTGATCAATAGATAGATAGACAAATTTATAGACAGACAAAAAGAAAGATATATTGATTGACATATAGATTGATTGTCAGATAGATTATTAGACAGGTAGATAGATAGATAGAGAGATAGATTTATTGACAAATATACAAATAGCTAGATAGATAGATAGACAAATAGATAGATAAATAGACTATTAGAAAAATAGATAGACATGCAGATATATATATATATATATAGATAGAAAGATAGACAAATAGACAACTAGAGAGATAGACAGATAGATAGTTAGATAGATAGATAGGCAGATAGATTGACAGATAGATCGACAGATAGATTTACTAATATATAGATAGACAATCAAACATACAAATAGATAGGTAGACAGATATACATATAGACAAATAGACTGATAGAAAGAGAGAGAGATACATAGATAGAAAAATAAATAAATAAATAAATTGACAAAAATATAAAGAGATAGAAAGATAGACAGATAGACGGATAGACAAATGGATGGATGACTGAAAGATAGATAAACAGATAATAGAGAGACAGACAGACAGATAGATAGATAAATAAAAAGATAGAAAATAGATAGATAGATAAACATGTAGATAGATAGAGAGACAGATAGAATGATAGATAGATAGAAAATTAAATATATAGATAGATAGATAGACAAAGATACAAATAGATAAAAGATAGATAGGTAGATATATATATATATATATATATATATATATATTCATATAGAAAGATAAATAAATAGATAGATAAATATATAGAAAGATAGTCATATAGATAGATATATATAGACAGAAAGACATATAGATAGATAGATAGATAAATAGATAGATAGATATACGGATATACAAATAGAAAGAGAGATTGACATATAGATAGATAGATAGACAGATAGAAAGATTGACAGTCGGACAAAAAGAGAGATAGATAAACAGATTGATTAATTGATAGATAGACAAATAGATTGATTGACAGATAGATAAATAGTTTGATAGAAAGTTAGACAGATAGATAAATAGACTAATAGACATATAGATAGATAGAAAGATAAAGAGGTGGATAGATAGATAAATAGATAGATAGATAAACAAATAGATAACTACATAGATAGACATATAGATATTTTGACAGATAGACTGATAGACATATAGACATATAGACAAAAATTAGATATATAGATATATAGATAAATAGATGGATAGATAGACTGATAGATATATGACAGATAGATAGATAAATAGATATACAAATAGTCAGATATATAGTTAGATAAATAGAGTGATAGACAGACATATAGATAGATAAATAGATAATACATAGACAAATAGAAAGATAGATAAATAAATAGAATGTCAAATAGATAAATAGACACATAACTAGATTGCTAAAAGGCAGAAAGATAGATAGAAATATAGAGAGAGTGAGAGAGATATATATAAATATATAAATAGATAGATTTATATAAATATAGAAAGATAAATAGATATATAGATAGATATACAGATAGATAGATAGACAGAAATATAGAAAGACAAATATGCATAAAGATAGATAGAAAGATAGTTAGATAAATACATAAATAGATAGATTAATAGACAGATAGACAGATAGATAGATAGATAGATAGATAGTCAGATATACATATAGACAGTTAGAAAGAAACAAAGATAGATAGATAAATAGATAGACATATATATGGATATAGAGATTGATAGACATATAGACATATAGAAAGATAGACAGATAGATAGATGGATCGATATACAGATAGACAAGTAGATAGATAGATAGCCATAAAGAAAGATAGATACCTAGATAGATAGAATGATAAATAAATAAATAGATAGATAAATAGGTAGATAGATGATTTATAGATATAAATTTAGATAAATAGATATGACAGTAGAATAGTAAATAGATATATAGATCTATTGATCGATAGATAGATCGATCGAGTGATTGATCGATAGATAGATAGATAGGTTGATTGATTGATTGATTGAGAGATAAACATGCAGATAGATAGATATATAAATAAACAGATAAAAAGATAATCAGACACAGACATACAGATGGCAGATAGACAAACACTTAGAAAGATAGATAGATTGAATCACATATAAACATAAAGACAAACATATAGACACATTGACATATAGAAAGACAGATATATATATATATATATATATATATATATATATATATATATGCATAGGTTGATAAAAGATAGGCACAAAGAGATAGTCATTTTGAGAGATAGATAGATAGGCAGACAGATAGATAGATAAACAGGCAGATAGGTAGATATGTAGATAGGCAGATAGGAAAATAGGTATATAGACAGATAGAAAGAGATGCACATAGGTAGATAGTGATATAGGTAGATTGGTATTTTGGTAGATAGACAAATACATAGATAGATAGAAAGATAAATAAACAAATAGATGGATAGAATATAGATTGACTGATAGACAGATAGATAGATAGTCAGATAGATAGATAGTTAATATATATATATATATACACACACAAAAATAGGTAGATAGATAGATATACAAATAGAGCTACCTAAAGAATGATATACATATAGATAGAAAGATAGACAGACAGATAGACAAATAGACAGAAAGAAGGATAGACAGATAGATAGATTTACATATAGATAAATAGATTGATAAATAAATAGATAGACAGATAGACAACTAGACAAATAGACAGTTAGTCATATAGAGAAATAGACAGATAAACAAATAGACAAATAGTCATATAGATAGATCAATAGATAGACATATAGATTGATAGTTATAGAGACAGATAGACATATAGACAGATACACATATAGAAAGATAGACAAATTGATAGATTGATAGATAAACATATAGACATATAAGCCAATAGTAAGGTAGGTAGATAGATAGATAGACAAATAAACAAATAGACTGATAGTCAAATAGATAGATAGTCATATAGACATATAGAGAGAGACAGATACACATAAGATAGATATACAGATATATAGATAGATAGATAGATAGACAAATAAACAAATAGACTGATAGTCAAATAGATAGATAGTCATATAGACATATAGAGAGAGACAGATACACATAAGATAGATATACAGATATATAGATAGATAGATAGATAAATGGATAGATAGATAGTTAAATAAATAGATAGATAGAGAAATAGTTTGTTAGAAATATTGATAAATTGCCACATAGACAGATAGACATATAGACTAAGAGACATATAGGTAGATCGGCAGATAGATAGACCGATACAAATATAGATAGAGAGATAGATAGATAAATAGTCATATAGTCAGATAGATAGATAGATAAAAAAATAGATTGATATATTAAAGGACATTTAGACAGATAGACAGACATACATGCATACATACAGAAATACAAATAGGCAGATAGACAAACACACAAAAAGAAGGATAAACAGATAGATAGATAAACAAATAGATAGACACACAATAGAAGGATAGTTAGTTAGATAATCAGATAGAGTGATAGATAGATAAATAGTTAAATAGACATATAGACATATAAATAGATAGACAATTTGATAAATTGATAGATAGAAATTAGACATATAGTATGATAGTATGGTAGGCAAATAGACAGATAGACAGATAAACAAATAGACAGATAAACAAATAGTAAAATAGACTGATAGACATAAAGATAGATCGATAGATATATAGAGACATAGGCAGAAGATAGATAGACACACAAATAGATAGATAGTTATATAGATAGTAGATAGATAAATAAACATATATATAGATATATAGACAAATAGATATATAGATAGATAGATAGACAGATTAATAGATTGATAGATTGAAATATGGATAGATTGATATATAGACATATAGACTGAGATATTGAAAGGTAGATAGGCAGATAGTAAGATACAATGTTACACAAATAGATAGATAGAAAGATGGATGATATTTATATAGATAGATAGATAGAGAGATAAAAAAAATAGATATAAAGATAGATAGATAGATTTCAGATAGGCAGATAGAAAAAAAAATTGATAGAATGATCGATAGATAAATAAATAGAGAGAAAGATAGATAGACAGACAAACAGATAGACAGATAAATAGATAAATTGAAAGATAGACAGATAGACAAATAGATAGATATACATATAGATAGGTAGACAGATAGACAAATAGACAAATAGAAAAATAGATAGATAGACTAATAGATAGATAGGCATATTGAGAGATAAATAGATAGATAGATAGACAAATAGACGGATAAACATATAGACAGTGAGATAGATACACAGATAGAAAGATAAATATATTGACAGATAGATAGAAGACTGTTAGATAAATAAATAGATAGACATTTAGGAAAATATACATATAGATAGATAGAAAGAGAGATAAATATATAGTAGATAGATAGAAAGATAGACAAATAGACATATAGACAAATAGACAAATAAATAGATACATAGAAGGTAGATAGGTAGATAGATAGATAGATAGACAGATTATTAGATAAGCAGATAGACAAACAGAAATATTTATAAATAGACATATAGATAGATAGACAGACAGATAGATATATAGATAGATACACATATAGATAAATAGATACATAGATAGATATATATATATATATATATATATATATATAGATATATAGATAAATAGATAGCCATATAGATAGATAGTCACATAGTCAGATAGCTAGATTGGCAGATTGATAGATAGAGAGATAGATAGATACACACATAGATAGGTGCACACAAAAAGAGTGATAGATAGACAAACATACATACATACAAACAGACACACACACACATAGACACACACATAACCAATCATACATTAAGGTAGACATAATGAAATGTAGACAAAAAGATAGACACATAGACAAACAAATAGATATACATACATACATACATATTAGATTGATAGATAGAAAGATAGATAAGCAGATAGAGGATAGACACAAATAGATAAACATTTAGACAGAAAGGCAAAAAGTTAGATAGGCAAATAGGCAGATATGTAGATAGGTAGATCAAAAGATAGTTAGATTGTCAGATTAGTAGATAGGAAGATAGAAAGATAGGTATATAGAATGAAAGAAAGATCGATAGAAAGAAAGATAAATATATAAAAAGATAGCTAGCCATATAGATAAATAGATAGATAGAGAGACAGACATACAGAAAGAAAGAAGATAAATAGATAGATATACAAATAGAAAGATACACAGATAGACAAATAGACAGGATGAAAGAAAGAAAGATAGATAGATAGATAGCAAGACAGAAGAAATATAGATAGACTAACAAATAGATAGATAGATAGACAAATAGACAGACATATAAATAGATAGATAGACAGACAAATAGCTAGATATATAGATAGATAAATAGAGAGTTAGAAAGTTATACATATAGATAGATAGTCAGATAGTGAGATAGTTAAATATACATAGAGATAGATAAAAGATAGACAAATAGTTAGATATAAAAATTGATAGATTAAAAATAGACATATAGACATATAGGCTTATATTCAAATAGGTAAATATGTAGATAGATAGAAAGATAAACTGATAGATTGATAGACATATATACATATTGATATATAGATCAATAGATAGATAGATAGTTAGATAGACAAACATATATATATATATATATATATATATATATATATATAGATTTACAAATTGACATATAGTCAAAAAGACTAATAGATAGATTGGTTGATAGGCAGATATACAAATATATAGGTTTATAGATAGAAAGATATAAAGATATTCAGATAGGCAGATAGAAAACTATATAGATAACTAGATAGAGATATATATATATATATATATATATATATATTGATAAACAGAAGATAAATAGACACAGACAGATGGAGAGATAGAAAGATAGACTGATAAATAGACAGAAAAATAAATAGATACATAGATAGAGAGTTAGATAGATAGATTGATTGATAGATTGATAGATACACAGATAGACAGATAGACATATAGATAAATAGATATATATAGTCAAATATATAGAGAGAGATAGACACACAGATAGATAGATAGATAGATAGATAAATAGATAGCCAGATAGATAGATTGACATATAGATAAATAGAAAGAAATATTGATAGATAGATATATAGACAGATAGATAGATAGATAGATTGACAGCTAAACAGATACATAGATAGACACATACACAGATAGATAAATAGATACATATATAGATATACAAATAGATAGAAAGATAGATAGTTAGATTAACACATAAAAAGCTAGATAGATAGATAGATAGATAGACAAATAGACAGAGAGAGAGATAGACATATAGACAGATAGATAGATAGACAGATAAGCACATAGATAGATAGAGAGTTAGATAGATGTATATATATATATATACATTTAGAGTTAAATAGATATATATATATATATTGATATAGCGATTGATAGTTAGATTAACAGACAGATAGAAAGATATAAAATTATATAGATAGAAAGAAAGATAGATAGATAGATAGACAAATAGATAGGTAGACTAATAGACAGATATACAGATAGACAGATTGATAGATAGTTAGATAGATAGACATAATGACATATACATATATCAAGAGATAGACATATATATATATATATATATATATATATATATATATATATATATTCATTTATAGATATACAGATAGATAGATAGAAAAACGGATAGATATATGGAAAGATAGAAATATAGAAAGATAGAAAGATAGATATATAGATAAATAGTCAGATATACTGGTAGACTGATAGTTAGATATACAGATATTTATATATATAGATATTTATATATACAGATATTTATATATACAGATAGATAGATAGATAGATAGATAGACAAATAGATAGATGGATGGATAGGTAGATAGATAGATAGACAGATGGATAGATGGATGGATAGGTAGATAGATAGATGGATTGATTTATAAATTTATAGATGGATAGATAAATAGTTGGATAGATACACAGATTGATAAATAGACAGATATATAGATAGAATGATAAAAAGATAGACATATAGACATATTGATAGAAATATAGATAGATAAAAAAATAGATTGATAGATAGATAGACAAATAGACAATTAGATAGATAGACACATAGACAAATAGAAATAAATATATATAGATAGATAGACAAATAGACAATTAGATAGATAGACACATAGACAAATAGAAACAAATATATATAGATAGATAGACAAATAGACTGATAGTGAGATACAAAGATAGGTAGATAGTCAGATAGACAAATAGATAGTTATACAGATAGACATACGGATAGATAGATAGATGGATAGAAAAAAGATAGACAGATCAACAAATAGATAGATAATTGGATAGACATGTAGATAGATAGATAGATGGATAAATAGATAGATAGATAGGCAGATACGTAGATACGTTGACAGGCAGATAGACAAATATACAAATAGACATATAGATAGATAGATAGATAGATCAATAGTTACACAAATAAATAGACAGATAGATTCACAAATAGATATAAATCTAGAAAGAAGGATAGGCAGATATAGAGATAGATTGATTGATAAAAAGAAAGATAGATAGGGAAACATATTTATAAGAATATAGACACATATATTGATAGATAAATAGATAGACAGATAGATTGACATATAGAAAAAAAGAAAGAAAGATAGATAGATAGAGAGATGGAGAGTTAGATTGAGAGATATATAGATAGATAGATAGAGAAATATACAGATAGATAGACAGACAGACAGACAGATATCTAAATAGAGAGACAGAAGACAAATAGACAGATAGATAAATAGATAGATAGATAGACAGATAGACATATAGAGAAATAGACATATAGAAAGAAAAACAAATTATTGATAGATAGATAGATAGACAAATAGACATATAGACATTATATATATATATATAGTTACATAGAAATATAGATAGATTATTGATATAGAGATAGATTGACAAATAGGTAGACAAGAAAATATTTAGATTTGCAGATAGGCATATTGACAAATAGAATGATAGACAGAAAGATATATAGATGAATTGAAAGATAGATAGATACACAAAAAGATAGATAGATACATAAACAAATAGAAAGATAGAAAGATAGATATATAGACAGATAGACTGATAGATAGATAGACTAAAAGATAGATACACTGATATACAGATAGACAAGTAGATAAATATATAGATAGATAGATAGACAGACTGATAGTTAGGTAGATAGATATATATATATATATATATATATATATATATACGGAAAGATTAATAGATAGGTAGACAAATAAATAGATAGACAGATAGATAGATAGATAGATAGACAGATATATAGATAGATATATAGAAAATGGATAAAAAGATAGTCAGATAGAAAATTTAATAAAAATACAGAAAGATAGACAAATAGATAGATACACAAATAAACAGATAGATAGATAAATAGATAAAAAGATACACAAATATAAAGATAGATAATAGATAGACACATAAACAAATAGAAAAATACATAGATAGGAAGATAG